>CM052339.1:10890262-10982013 GCA_028455595.1 Lasioglossum vierecki | reverse complement strand
CCAAAAATTTGCAATTTCCTGCTAAATGTCACAATGCGTGGCTCAAATTTAATGCTCTTTCCAAAAATAAAAAACAAAAGTTCTGAGGACCCACAGTTTTTGAGTAATAGGCGAAAAACCAAAACAAGTTAATAAAAATCGTGGTTTTTCCCCCCTCCCCAAGTTAGCACAGGGTCCTCGAGGTCGAAAACTGAGATTCGACACCCCAGAGTAGCCCTAAATGACGTGTCAAAATTTCATTGAGTTCGGAATACTTTCCAGGTAGACGCCTTTTTTTCGACCTGCCGACTGGACTAATATTAAACTCGTACATGCAATAAACGTTTACGTATTTGAACTGTTTCTGAAGCCGATACGACGGGTGAACAACGATTAAAGTCAGTCGAATTGATTTGAAGAAATGGTAGAAAGAGAAAGCAAAGAATGAGAATTAATGAGCGAACGGAAGAATAAAAGCTTCAATGGCTGAAATAACTATGGCTGTTGCCAAGACAATCAAGACAAGGCTTGTTGACAAACAGAAAACAGTATCTCGATGAATGCAAACCGAGCAACACGCACGTGTAATAAACAACTTTTGTAAAAAGCTCGCTATTTCTTAAATAATTAATTTTGATTACGGCCAAACCTGATTGTGAACTCACCATGAACATTTCTTATTCTTTGAGCAAGCGATTAACTGGGAATCAGTTCTGGGAAGCACAGCTGCGCAAGAGATCTCGAAACGGGGTGAGTAAATTAAGTCTGAACCGTACGCTTAGCCTGGATAATAAATCGAAAACTCGGCAGCCGGTGACGGGTAATCGTGGAAAACATTGGCCGTCGCGTAATGAACACTTTCCACGGCGGTATTCAGCCGTTGGTAGTGAAAGAAAATCGCGACACGTCGATTCGGCTTTTCGAGCGTGAACGCCGCCACGTCCGACGCCGTTCAGTCGAGCGGAACGGCGAGATAAGTCGTTCGTCTTTTCGTTGGTCTCCTCAGGGGTCCCTGAGGTGAACCTCGGCCGGACGGATGGATCCCTTAAGTAACACGATTCGAGCAGAAAGACCGGTAAACAGGAAGTGGACTACTATCCCTCCAGCTACTATCCCTCTGCAGCCTTCTCACCGTCGAGATTCTTTGAGAACAGTCTCCGTCAGAATTGTAACGTGAAACGCGAAGATAACGTACTGGGTGGTCGAGAAATACGGTGCTCCACAAAATAATAAGAGCATAGTAGCATTTACATCGTCGATAGACAACGGATCTTTACGAACAATAAATATTATCTGTCTGAAGTGCGATAAACTGAAGAGAAATATAAATTTATTTTCTTTCTTAACCCTTTGCACTCGGAGCTATTTGAACTCGAAAATCAAACATTTCTTCCGACATACAATATTTCTATTCCCTATGATTTTCAAATTTTATGGATACGAAATTTGCTATGTTCAGTAAGTGATTAGATATCGACACATTTAATTATGTAAACAATATTTTGAATAATGGTAATATGCAATTTTTAGTGGCGCCTCAGGATCATCTTTCGAGTGGTAAGGGGTAATGTGTCTAATGGTTCGAAAAGTTCTGAAAAGAAATACGTGTCATGTGGTCGAATATTAATAATGTTACCGACTGCTTAAGAGTGTCTGAATACATTGTTCGGGCGTAGATATTTTGCTTTCAGGATCAAAAAAAAAGTCGACGTTGGAAAGTTGAAAGGGTATTTTCTCAAGATAAAAATCTGATCTATCGCGTGGCGTAATTCGTTTTTCCGCTGAACCCTTATTTTTTTATATATATTGAAAAATATCCTCAAAAATGTGTACAAAAGAGTTCCGGAGATTTTGGGGTTGCTTTCATCTTTTTAAATAGAAACATATTTTTCTATACGCCTGTTCGATGCAGTTGGTAATTTTATTTGAAAAGGTATTAACCTATATGTTAATCTATTGTTCTGTTGTTTTATTTTTTGATATAGACCTCCGTCTACAAATCAGTGGATACTAAGTAAATTAAAGAACTTGTAGACACCGTGTTCATCTATGCATAACAGGAAACGGGATAGAGCCTACTATCCATAACTAATAGAGAAAGCAGAGACTATTACGCCCGACGAAATGGGATGAAATTTACTTTGACGTGATCTTGGAGGAGCCAATTCATTGGCCCGAATAGCTTCGGCCTAATTCGAGGCATCCCATAGAAGATGAGGGTCAATCTTCCTCGAGAATTTGTGGTTAAAATTCAAGTATATATTATAATTGAACATTTCTTTATCGTGCGAAAGCACGTTGTACAATGAGGGCACACATCGTGAGAGGTTTTCCAAAATCATATAGAGCGTTACTCTATAAACGTCGCCTCGGAGCGCTCGATTTTTTTCATTTAAATTCCAATATCCGTATCTACGTGTGCTTGTATAATGAAAATGTGGACACGTGAAACTTAGGAAGACCGCGTTCCTCTGATTTCGGTGGAAAGCCTGATAGGAAAAATGTCACCATCCTCCCATGAACTTTTTCATAACACAAAATTCCGAGTTGGCTTCGCTCAAGAAATTTCATATCGCTCGAAATTTCAATGAAAATTCATTTCCCACTTTACATTCGTCTATTCAAAACGAATATTTCATCGAAATACAGCTCGAAAGAGACGGTAAATTCGAATTGAAATTACTTGCTTATAAATCACACAAAAGATCCGTGTTAATGGTTACGACGGTTTCAGCGTGAACGATTGTAATACGAAACAAAGTACAATCGTCATTCACGAAGATGTATTGAAAAAGGATTAATTAATTCCTAAGAGAAGAATTCATGATGATCTTGAAATTTCGAAAAATATAAACGGAGAAATAATGACTCTATGGAACAGCCGAGGTACGATTAAAATGAATTAAAAATCTTGATTATTTACAAAATGGCGGCGTTGTGAACACGCGAAAGCCGCATGAAATGAAATATCCGTTCGCTATATTGGATCGGTCAGATCAATTTAAAAAATTTTAAATTCAGATTCGCAATCAGAGACTTCGAAAACATAGTATCAATTTTGATGGAAATCTAATAATGTGGACATTTTTGTACACTCTACGCGTCCTCCATAACGTTAATGGGTTACATCCATCGATACATAAAACGGGACGCGACCCACCCTTAAAGTTAAAATCGATAGCCGAATGCTAACCGGCTAAATCGATATCGAGCGGTTCTTTGCTAAACATAACGCGACGAAATTAAGAAAACATATTCGGACAGGAATCGAGTCCGGGCTCGGTCCCTCGTCTAATTAAAGAGCCCCAATCCAATCACTGTTATCGTCCGACAAAATCGCCTATCGATCCCGCGGAATCGCGGCCATTCATCGAGAACGATTAGGAATCGCTTTAACCTTTAACCTTTCACGTTCCGGGAGGCACCCTTCCGCCAGGAGAAGGAAACTGGAAGGGCGAGATTTATATGGCACAAAAGTCGCTCTCGACGGAAACGTCTTCCTTTTTAGGCCGCATCCCGCCTCTCGCTGGCTTACAATAAGACCAGGCACTCGGTTGATCCAATTTACGAGCGGCACAGGTAACCGAACAAACCGAGCCGAGCCGTGCTTTCGTCCTGTACACGGAAGAAAATTAATCCGAGCTGCGCCACTTAACTACGTAATTGAAGTGCCAAACTCCTCGTACTTCACCGTGCGTCGCACTCTGCGCTTCCCTTATCCACTTCGCGCCCACCCCCGCGCACACTTTCGCCGGTTCACTGTCACCGAGTGCACATGCACCTCGCGACAAATCTATCTGACATGCACAGTGTCTCTAATTGATATCACTGTCCAACAACAAAAATGTTGCCATATAGCTGTTGAGCTATATTTTTGGTACACGCACAGTTTTTGAGAAATTTGAGTTTGAAAAAAAAACATGTTTTTCGATGTTGCAAAAATATTGTGATGTTATTATATATTATATCAAGTGGTGTTGTTTACAGCAAAAGATTCACTAGACTTTTCCGAATCCACCGATGTGCAATAATGATTAAACTAGAAGAGACACAACTTTTGTACACATTTTTGAGGATATTTTTCAATATATATAAAAAAATAAGGGTCCAGCGGAAAATCGAATTACACCACGCGATAGAGTAGACTTTTATCTTGAGAAACCACCCTTCTAACTTTCCAACGTCGACGTTTCTTTCGATCCTGGAAGCAATGTATACTACCATATATTTCCATTATTCAAAATATTGTTTACATAATTAAATGTGTCGATATCTAATCAATTACTGAACATTTAGTTATTGTATGAGGTATTATAGCAAATTTCATATCCATAAAAGTTGAAAATCATATGGAATAGAAATTATACAATTTCTTATATTATAACTTCACAATATTTGTTCAAAGTCGAAAAATATCTTTTTTTCAAATTCAAATTTCTCAAAAACTGTGCGTGTAGGGAAAAAATTAAGGTGAGATTCGGAATCAGCGCCAAGAACTGTATGAAATACACCCAACAGTTATTTGGAAACATTTTTGTTGTTGGACAGTGCAATGTGCTAATCTATACGACAAAAGTGCTTTTCGCATTCGAGAAAAAGTAAATTACAAGTTCATAATTGGCCATTCGAAGATTTTTTTGAAATGGTTATTGCTCATAGCGGCTTGTGAGAACCGAAGTGGTCCTTCAGATCGGATATCTCGATCCGGGAAGCTAATTCCGCGTCCGTCAACGTCACGGTCCGGAACCGAAGGATGAAAGCCCGGCCGAGTATCAGCGTTTTCCTTTGTAACCGTGTCCCTACATTATTCTTATTCACTGGGACCGTTTGCACGGTCGTCGCCGGTCCGACCGGCGGCGAGGCGATCGATCACGAAACAAAGGGGGTATGGGTGGCACGCGCCAAGCAAGAAATCCGAATTCTCAGGAGGCAGAAGCAGCGGCGCGACCGCGGTGGCGGCGTCCAACTATTATTCCGCGAGCGTCTATTCGACACCGGCGCCGTGTGTATCGGTACGCGCCCGGAGAAATGGGAACGCCGCGTTTGAAAAGGAAGTCTACGAGAGTTCCTTATCACCCTTAAATATTCGTTGCAACCGGGCCAGGAAACCAGGGGTGGGACCAACGAATGGTCAGACGAGGAAAGAATTGCGCACAGTGGCCCCCAAAATCAGGATTTCACAGTTCAAAAACCGGGTTAACTTCAACCCCTTGCATTACAATTTATAGCTACACAGCGAATTTTATGCAGACATGCCAAAAATGAGTAAGTATCGAGAGGTCCTTTTTGTCCTCCATTTTGTGAATCACAATATAAAATCGAACATTGGCAAATCTGTGTGCGAAGAGCGAATAAAAGCATTTTGTTAATTTCCAATCAGCTGAACGCAAATATAATTGGCGGTCAACTATTTGGTGAGGTTTCGTATATTAAAAATTATGTAAACAGTCAACAAATGATGAATGCAGCCAACATAGATGGATTGAAATTTCAATATACTTCGCATACAAAAACGTACCTTTCAAAAACATTTTAATATCTCCGCTGAACGAATATTTTGGTTAGCGAACAGTATATGAATCAGTGAAACGACCCAATTAAAAAATCGAAATCAAATTGTACATTAAAAAAATTTATTTCCGACGCAACGTGGCTTGTTTTTATTTTATTCGAACAAATAAGGCTTTCAGGGCTTGTCTACGCTCAATTTTGCGAGTAACCGTATATAGGCGTGTACATTGCGACGCGAGGTTCAGAACAGAAAATGAACGAAGCTACGTAATGAAATTCAAGCCAGCGAATTAGTATACCTTGTTTAAAACCACTGAACACTTTTCATCCGCACAGTGTTCCACGCGCGGCAAAATATTTTCCCAACGAAACGAGACACTCTTTCGTTTTTTAGCACTCCTTCTTCAACCGTATTCCCTTATCATTTCAAACTCGGCAGTATCCCGGGTTTCGCGTTGCATTCGATGCCAGCGATCGTCAAAGACGATACGAAATATTTTCAGCGCGAGCTCGTCTGCTTTCGCCGGGCATAAAAAAAAGTATGCTAAAGCCATTCTTGGAGGAGCGACAATTCTGCTGGGATTATTTGATCTTCGATTTTTACGGGGTTCTAACGAACTACCAGTTTATACATTTTTTACGATTTCTGCTGTGTAGATATAGATATTAATACATCTCGTAAACCTAACACGTGTGAGACGTTTGCATGAAAGGGGATGGCGAAAGGGGGTGGAAGGAGATGGTGAGGAAGGTGTTAGAAGTGGAGGGGGAAGGGGAGGAATGGCTGAGAAAGGTGGAAGAATGGAGGGAGAGAATGAGTGCCAGAGGTAGAATTTTGATGGAATGAATGATTGAATGAATGAATGAATGGTCAGAATGGAAGGGTTAGAAGAACAGCCGGAAAAGGGGGACCATGGGGATTAGGAACGTGGGTAAAGGGTGGTCAGAGGGGACAGGGGGTATGCGTTGACATTCTCTCTCTCTATACATGTATATAGTTTAAGTTTAGGTGTAAAATAGTCATAAGTTAGATTTAAGGTTAAATTTGTGTGAGCGGCGAGTTGAGAAGTGAATTGTATAAGGATTTGTAACCCCAAGGGGAACCAAATAAAGTTATATATATACATCTCGTAAACCTGTGCGAGCTTTGTGGCTTCGAACGTTTCTAGAACGTGAGAATTACTATATAGAAAACAGAAAGAGATCGACTGAATTTAACCTTTACAACCCGTGGCGGAATGTCTCCGATCGGAAAAATTAATATAAATATAATTTTATGAAGTTAAAACCGGTGGGAAATGAAAAGGGGTTTATCAAGGAATGAAAAACAACAAAATAACATAAGCTTCCATGTATTATAACAAAGAAACGAAAAAATAAACAAATTGTTGCGAGGAAAAAAGTTTCCGATTAATACAACTGCTATTTCTATTTACATTCAAATGAGACGAACCAATGCAGGAAATCAAAGCACATAAATTTTTTCAAAACTTTTTGAATAATCTCTTTTCCCCGAATAAAACTTTCGGCTCTTAAATAATTAATAACTAAATTGTGCATACGTACGACGCGTTCTCCGTGTTATTTATTCGTCTCTCCACTTTTGCACGAAGTCAGTCGAATTCTGTGAAACCGTGGTACACTAGCTTCTTTTTCGTTTACGTCTGTTCACGACACTGCTCGCCACACAAAGAAAGTGGAGCGCCGAAAATAGTCCGGTCAGCTCGGAAACGAGGATACACCAGGGGTAAGAAAAATTCATTATGCTTCTACATGATGGCTTTCCGGTGGTGAAGTCGCGTAGAAAAGGAGAACAGTAAGGGGGAAGCTCTCATTAGGCGAACGAAACACAGAAAAACAAAAACCGCGGCACATCAAAGACGCTCGCCCGTTGAAGACTTCCGAACACTAGATGGGGAAAAAACGATGAACCGTTTTGTACTAGATTCTCAAGTGACGGTAGTCTCGACCCTTATCCTCGCTTTTACATACTCGAAAATCGATTCCGCCGACCGATTGTCCGACCAACCGTTTTCCACTTTTATCTATTACTGGCAGACTATGTATTTTTATACAGGGTGTTTTATACAGGTCTGTTGTTTCTAAAGGTACGTAAAATATGGTAAGGGGTGATTTGACTTTTTTAAATGGAACCCTTTTAAAACACCCCTTTTTAAACACCTTCAATGTTAGTCCCTTTCATTAGGAATTTAGTGACCATAATTATACCAAGGTCATTCAAGGTCACAGACAGAGCGAGCAATTTTTCTCGTACTCATTTGAGGATTGACAACTACAACTGCTAAAATAAGTCATATGTAAGTAATATAAGTCATCCCCTTTGTACCATTCAACTTTATCCTTACCATATTTTACGTATCTTTAGAAACAACAAAGATGTTTCAGGTGCAAACGTTAGGTGACTCACCCTTACATGTTTATCGCAACACTGGCTAGACTAAATAGACGGGTAACTATGAAACTTGACAAAGAAAACGTAAACCTCTTGACATTCGTCAAGTTTCATACTTATTTTTTTTTCGTTCCTAAAGGGATTTTTCTTCCTCCCTATCTATAATCTTTCGTCGATTCACTTGCCGCCATCTTGCCCGAGGTAGGCCACAAACCTGTTCTTGGCTTTATCATACTTGCCGACCTGATAACACGGTTCAGCCTATAATTTCCTCTATTATTTCCGCTTTGACCGTCACAAATGGTAATGTTATACGCCAACTGGAAACAATGAATCGATTCAAGGGGTAATTGCAACGGTATGCTTTGGATTAGCGCACGTGTAAAAAGTTAGTACACTCGTTACAGCGTATTTACGGCGGCTCCGTAGTTGATGGATACGGAACGTAGGAAAATTGCGAGAACAGGCTTTGATTATACATCATCGGATCATCAATTGACCCTTTATCAGCCACTTCCACCCCTCGTCAATTTGACTGACACGCCCGACGAAACACCGAATTAACAAACGAAACGTATTTGCATAACAGAATTTGCACACCGACAGCAACGGGATACGTCGATCTTCCGTACATAATCTTTAGTGACGGCTCGGGATCAATAAATTCATCGACAACTGTGGCGGTAACGGGGGGAAAAATCACTTAGAAACTCGAGGGATACGGTTTTCAATCACAACCCTTTATTCCGCGAAAATTCTGCTGGGTGGGGCTCCCATCGGCGTGAGCGTTATCACGATACGCGAGCCGTTCTGAATCGTTGCTCGACTAGTAGTGAATCATGCCCGATGATTAATGAGTGATTAAAGAGATAAATGGCCGAATCCAAATTGGGAACAACGAGCGAAAACGAACGATGTACTCGGAGGATTTAAGATAGTCGCAAGTGGTTTCATTAAGGGGATAATCTGTACCAAACATTTCTATGGCATTTTCCTTTTTCGAGATTTTTATCAAGAATAAATAATCAAGAATAAATCATCATTGAGTATAAAGAGAATATAGAGACTGTTTTCAACTCTCGGTCAGAGAACCACTCTTATAAACTATGTAATTAATAATGTATAAGACCGTTGCTTTACTTGTCAATGTTTTAAAAGACATTTATGAAGGCAAATTGTTGCGGGCACGTTGATTTTTCTATCCAACTGTTTATTAAATTAATTCACCAAAGAAACTAAGTAAAAACGAACGATGTACTCGGAGGATTTAAGATAGTCGCAAGTGGTTTCATTAAGGGGATAATCTCTACCAAACATTTCTATCACCTTTTCCTTTTTCGAGATTTTTATCAAGAATAAATAATCAAGAATAAATCGTCATTGAGTATAAAGAGAATATAGAGACTGTTTTCAACTCTCGGTCAGAGAACCACTCTTATAAACTATGTAATTGATAATTTATAAGACCATTACTTTACTTATCAATATTTTAAAACACATTTATGAAGGCAGTTGTTGCGGGCACGTTGATTTTTCTATCCAACTGTTTATCGAATTAATTCACCAAAGAAACTAAGTAATTGAACGACGATTTTGATATTCTCGATCAAAATACAGGTTTTAACGATTATTACGAAAATGTGTGCAGTAGGAGAGCTTGGCTATGTGTAAATTCTAATGCTCATATGATTCTACCCACGCAGTCAGTATGCGAGAGCTCACTGTATACTACGGCAGACAATTCGACAACTGCGTAAAGCTATGACAGCGTGTGTGTCAGCGTGCGGTTCGGTAACCAACAAATCCTAGCTTTTCAGATATTGGGGCTTCCAGGGCTTTCATGACATGGCATCGTGCAGGTCCCACTGTTCAGGCATTCTAGTATAAGCCGCGTCCTTTTGCGGAAATTATACCAACGTTCTGCTCACGTTGCAGCTTCCTAACAAAAGTGACACATTTTTACTTATATCGGCCCGTGTAAGTAACAAGCACATTATATTTCAACCCCTTGTGGATGAAACTTATTCTACTTGCATTTTATTATTTTCAGATAATTTATTTTCTATTGCAGTTGACTTTGAGTGACCTGAATGGTCTTCGTAATAGGTCATGGTACTGCTCTTAAAATGGGTCCCATGGAAATCATCGACACTTTCCCCGACGACTACTTTGGACGATAACGATTTTGACCGACAACAAATCTAAAATCGGTAGGGGTTAAATCCTTTGTTGGCCGAAGTAGTTGTCGGTCAAAATAGTGGTCGGCCAAACTAGTGGTCGGCCAAACTAGTGGTCGGCCAAACTAGTGGTCGGCCAAAATAGTGGTCGGTGAAAACCGTGTCGGGGAAATGTGTATCGATAATTTCCATGGAACCCCTTAGAACACACTATCAGTATGTAAATAAAAAAACTATTCCATTCCATTTAATAAAAAAAATAACCCTTTCAAATGTCAGTAACATCAGAGGTTTATAGTTCATTTCAATTATTTATATCGCATGATTGCACGCAAGTTCCTGCCCGATTTGAAAATAAAATTTCATTACTACTTTTCGAAAAATGTAAAAATTGTTCGATTTTGCTGATCACTGTACACTTCGTTCGCATTCGAAGCCTTTAGTGGTAGCCGTTGAAAATCGACAGCAGCCTTCGGCCGTATTTTCCACTGGAGAGTAATTGCTAGTTACTAATTACCTAGAGCCCGGATCTTTTTACAGGCATCGGGTGAGAAACGAAGGGGAGCGATTACCTCGTAGCACGGCGATTGAAGAACGAGAAAAATAGAGCTCGTTATGTCTACTTCGACCCTAATCGCGCTCTTCTCCCCTATCTCGGATTAGTTGCATCACGCGATACTGTCTGCCGCATACGACAATATGTATCAGACAATTACGCCCGATTAGCCGTCCCTGCGGCCAGCAATTCCCGTGACACAACGCAATATTCGGCGTCTTTGCGCCTGCTGGCCGATCCTCATCAACATCTGGCCGTTCGCGAAGGTCTTCTAGTAGCCGAAGGTCAAGGGTTAGGTCTCCCGTGACGTGCAAAATTCACGACGTCAGGTCGTGCAGATATATCTCGACCATAAATCAATTTGGATATATTAAAAACTCTGATAGCGAGTAAACAGCTGCGCTCCTGAATGGGGTAACGATTTATTTTCGAAACTTGCTTTTCTACATTACAGTACATCGTAAATATACGAGTACATATCTAATCTATTCATCGTTGAATTTGTCTTTCCATGCTCTATAACTATATGCAAATTAAATACAAGCTCAGCATGGGAAGACGAATTCGACGATACATAATAATGTACATTTATGATGTATTATAATGTAATAAGTGAAATTTCAAAAATAAAAGATTTTCTATTACTAGAAACTTGGTTTTCTCCATTACAGTAATCGTAAATATGCGAGTACATATCTATACATCGTTGAATTTGTCTTTCCATTCTCTATAACTATACGAAAATTAAATACAAGCTCAGCATGGGAAGACAAATTCGACGATACATAATAATGTACATTTATGATGTATTATAACGTAATGAGTCAAGTTTGAAAAATAAAAGATTTTCGAGCTCGATGGTGCACGTTTTCCCGACGTTTGATCGATGTAAAATTTTGCATAGATTATTTTTTAGCCTTGTCACAATCCCAGGGACACAAATTTTGGGACACCCTGTATATTCTCAAAAAACCATACGTATCAATCGTACCTACCAGGAGAATTCCCTGTAATATTTCGCAATAACGAGTCTCAGTAATCTTTGCACTCTGTCCTGCTGGTAATACGTTCAATTCCCGGAGCCCTCATACCGTTGGGTTAGGTCAGGAAGGAAACTCTGCTAATTCGGCTGGTTCGAGCGAATTGGCTATGTCGCGTGAAACGACTAGTCTTATACCGTTTTCGGGGGGTCTGGGCTACGAAACGCTGAACAGGCATCGCGGTACCTTTGCTTTAAAATGCAGACGGGGAAGAAGCGCAGCGTCGCGACGCACAGCGCCGTTTCTGCTGACGATCGAAGCTACAGGGATCTTCCTATCTAAGGGGGCTGTGAAACCGAGTTCTCGGATAGAATGACACCGTGCCTTTTAGCAATCTTCCAATGCTATCGGTAAGAGGGACCTCATGGTAGTTCATCGATCGTTCGATGAAAGAAGTATACAGAGTGTCCCATTCAGATATGAACTGCATTTTGCCGTATAAAATATTTTCAATAAAGCCTGGCCTGTTTCGAGGGAAACTCCCTGTGGTGTTCACGAATCTTCTCTAGGTGGACCTACATCCGTTTGACTAAGCTACATTTTGTGTGCTCAATTATTTTTAAGCTATCATTATGATTTTGTCCTACACGACAAGAATACTCGATATTATAAAAAGTTCTTTTTTTATTATGCTGTGAAACCCCACATGGGATTATTAGCAGCATGGCTGTGCATGCTAACATTAAAGAAATAAACTGTGAGATTCAAGGAATGTATGTATAAAAAACAGGAGACAGAAAGAGGATCCGTACAGAAAGGGATCTATCGTATAGGGTGGAAAGTGACCCTGGTTGCAAATGGACAACTTGAGTCATCAGCAAATTATAAAAAGTTAACGATTGGATTTTGAGCAACGGAGAATAATTTTCAAGTTTTCTGAACGATCTCAAGTTGTTTCTCACGTTTGTTCAAAACGGCTATCAACTAGGCGACGATTCTGAAACGCCCTCTGTTTCCTGTCCAGCAGCATGGGATATCGTTTGTTTACGACGTTAATGGAAATTTCCAATTAGTTTGCGCCCTATTTAATTGAACGTGCATTTCGAGCCGATGTTACTCGACGCCGCTAATAATCCACTCCGGCACAAAGCCTTCGTAAATGTTTCCGTTTCATTTGCAAATAGTCATGAAGGATTGGTTTCCTTCGCCTGGAGGCGTGCTCTCGAGGAAGCAACGGAAATTTAAGTTCCACTCCCAGCCCCCCACCCCCATTATCGGTTACTTCCGATATCTCGTTGCCTGCCTCCATTGTTACGACCACTATCGTTGCTATTATTACCGACCCTAATATCGGAGGAATCTTCTACCGTTAATCCACTCGGTTCAACTTCGATACGTTACTATCGGCGACAGGAGAGGCGGCCATCTTTCACGGCTTTACATTTTCAATGAAAATTAAAATTCAACAATGCAGTCGGACACACAAATAAATATAAGATTAAAAGATAAAAGATTTTAGGTTTCTGACAAAAGTTATATTGAAAGTATCATAAAGAAGTATCATGGAAACTTATATGTGTTAAGAGAAAAAGCTTCGAAGTCGCAACAAATACTGATGAAAAAATCAATCAACAAAAATCGATGAAATCCCAACAAAGAGAGATTTGTTTGAGAGATCAAACAAAATACGGCCAGGTTCGTTAGCTTAGAAACACCTCTTGGAATACCGAAAAAAGCGTTTGTAAAAATTAGTTTAAAAGAACGCTATTTAATTTTTAAAGTGTTACGTGGATGGCTAAACTATTCGAACTTGGTCGTTACTTTTGAAACTAATGACCATAAAAGGTGTTAGGTAGCGGCCAAGTTTAAATAATTTAGCTCTCCATGTAATTCCTTAAAAATTAAATAACGTTCTTTTAATCTGATTTTTACAATCGCTTTTTCAGTATTGCAAAAGGTATTTCTGAACTATCGAACTCGCCCGTATATCGTTTAATACAACTTTACTTAACACCTTTGTTCAAAGTCGTCGCGTTATGAGAATCTCAGTATTTTAGAAAAATGTAACATAATCATCTGTCTGCTCTATTCCAGTGATCAGCGAGAACTGTGCTGCAGGATGCTCAGATGGATTCCCGACTTGGAGGAAAATATTCGTCTTGATAGCGGCAGCTGATGCATTGCAAGCCGCGCTCTAGCCAATTAGTAACCATCTCATTCTGTACAGAGCACGGGCTTGTAAATGCTTAGAGCGTAATATCTCATGGCCCATGAATCTGCTGTTTCTCGTCTCAGAATCTCTGCAGAGAACCGCGGATCTTCTTCATTTTCCTTGTGCCAGAGAAACATCCATGAGCCTATTTGTCTAGACCTGGGCAACTGATTAACGAGCAACGTTCCCAGATCGAGAGAAATGAAGGGGAAAAAATACATAAAAAAACTTTTCAAAAAGCACGCTTATATTAAAATATAGTAAAAAGGAGAAAATAACATTTTGAGATATTAGTGACTATAAAATAAGATAATCTTCTTGGGCGCTCCAAACTTTTATTTATAGTCACTAATATCTAAAAATATTATTTTCTCCTTTTTAGTACATTCTAATATAAGAGAAGCGTGATTTTTAAAAAGTTTTTTATTTTCTACTTGGTCTTTACTACCGAGCAGAACCGCCCGTCCTTGTAGCTCCCCACCCAACCTAATCCAAATCAACCCAGTAAGTAAACTGAGCTTCTTCGGTGCGAAGTGGGCCAGTGGAGGGGGGTCGGAGTCGGAGTGGGAACGCTGCACGCGATGACGTACTACCGAACGTCACGCGACGAGAGGTGAAGGAGAATATTTAAAAATATTGTTTAAATCCTAAACGCAAAGTCTTTTAAAAAATTTTCTTTGAATATTGTATTGTCATCCAGTTCTAAGCTATGTTGAAAAGTTCTAGTTGAATCTCTAGCTGATCCGGAAGTGGTTTAAACTTCTATTTTCAGATTTGACGCATACAATAACAATGACTGTAAAATAGCTTAGATGAATTCCCCACCGATCCCGAAGTAACGTTACATCCGTAACGGAAACAGTCCACTCGATTATGCCCACGTCGTTCATCGTTGACCTCTGAATCAGCAATCCTCCGATACGTTCCACGAGACGTTATCTTCGAATGGGACCCTCGCTCATGCGGATATCATCGTTTCGACAGTTTTATAGTGGTATCTGTAATGACGATCAATTGAGTCGTGGCTAGGGGACAATCTGCACGGGAGAAACCCGGAAACCAGAATTCCGGAACAATGACGGAACTGGCCGTGTCGAAAATGGTGCACGCGACCATCCAGAGTTCAGCAAACTCGAGTCGTCGTTGTAGGGGAGACTACAAGCAACAATTTCACTTCTGACTACGACCATGCAAACGCTATTTACAAGCTTGCCGATTTTTATGCGAAATAAATCATGTCTACGTCAATTACTAGAAGCAGGGACCAAGTAGAAAATCGTTTCTTTAATAATAAAATCGTTTGAATCTTCTGTTTTTTCCAAATTGTTACTCATTTTTGTCATGATTAATCTAGTTTAGTCGGTTTTGAAATTATTACAATCGTAAATTATCAAAGAAAGAAAGAACTCTTGCTCTTATTTTCGCAATCGATGCAAAACATTTTTATTTTGCATAAGGATCCGCAGTCTAGTTATATATACATCACGTGCAAGGTAGTAAATAAATTCGTACTTGACAAGAGCGCCAGTTTATTTTAAAAAGCTCGACGGAAATGTAAATTATGAACACATCGATATTGATCCTTGCGAGTAATAGCTACACTGCGGATTTTATGTATTCACTACAAAGCTGAATAAATGAACCGGATTGAAAGCATGGGGAATAGCAAAGTCATAATCAGTAGCCATGCTGGGTAGAGATGATTTCTGTTTCTTAGAATTGACGTAGAAATAATATAATCAAGTGATATAAAAATGATGAACCTTTTTATGTCACTTTTGCCACAAACGTTTTTATAGTTAGTCAGACCTTGTTCCTCGTATCGATTCTTGTACAATGGCCTATGAAGATATTGCATGCTTGAAGCAAAAGATTAGTAAAGAAGCGAGATCAAAGTTACAGCACACCCAATTTGTTTCGTAGTATCGCCGCAATTAGAATATTAATATTTATGTACACATACTATTACCGTGACAGTGTTCCATTATACAGCCTCGAGTAGGAATTTGAATTCTCGAGCGGTTCAATCCGCACACCCGCCCTACCCTCCTTCGGATAACTGTCTCAAATAATAATTCCTCAAGGTACAACATACTTTTCCCATTTCACGTCAAATTATACAAACTGACTCGCCGTGCCGAATCGAAACATGTACGACCATTATAATGAGAACCAGATATCTTAAACCCCTCTGCAAATAATAAATCGACGGTGGTTTGAACGTTTACGGAGCTCAGTGTACACCCACGATATGGTCAAATATTGACCGAACAAATAGATCTTTAGAGTCAAATTACTATCTCGGCGTATGCTTGCTAACGTATGGTCAGCCCAGTGTCGCATTAAGCCAGCGAGGAGTCCGTAGCAAATTTTACCAGGGACCCTAGGTTTTGCACGTTAATATAATAAAATACGATGTGAATGACCTTTTTTTTAATCAAAAATTGTTTCGGAACGGTATCAACCTTTGGGTCTCATGAAAATCACAGACACCAGATTTGACCGACCACAATTTTTAGCAAAAATATCTGGGAACGGTATCGACCAAATTTTAGGACAATTTTCTGCTGCAAGTGCGGGACTACCAGAAGTGCGGGGCTCCCAGAATTGCGCGGCTCCCAGAATTGCGCGGCTCCCAGAAGTGTGGGGTCCGTAGCATTTGCTATTCCGACACTAGGTCGATCGTTTAGGGCTGTAACTTTTCCGAAGCTTCGAAGTTTCGAAGTCTTATGCCATGTCACGATTTTTTATAAATAAAAATATTAACTGTCAGTTACCGATCACCGGACTCGAACCTTCGAAGGTTCTGAAATCGAAATCTTCGATCTTGAAAGTTACAGCCCTGTATCGTTTACTACACCACAGACACCTCGTTTGGAGCAACAGCAGGCAGAAAGCATTTCAAGGAATAATTTCGATGGAAGTAACTGACGAACAGAATAGAACAGAACATCTATGAGAGCCGCCTTAGGACATATCAGGCGATTCACGAGAAACAGAACATCTAAATCTAACTTCGAAGAGAATCACTCTATTGTTATACGCCATAATGAAATTCTTGATTGGGAAATACTTGAGCGAATTTTTAAACATAACAGCAATATTTCATGCGATTAAATTATGTAAAATATTACTTATACGAAACTTAGTGCTATACATCGGATGCGTCCAATGAATGACGCTGAGCCATTATACAATGCTAAAGAGCACTTTGGCTATAGATAGGTAACGTGATTAAATTTATTATAATCTATGCTTCCGAAACGATAAATATTCACAATACTGATTTCCTCTTTAGATGAATCACGAATGCACGAATTTTGGGTCTTCATTCTCTGCAAACTGTTCTTATCCAATTATTCATATCGTCCTATATTGGGGTAATGGAAAAAGCAACCCGAATCCGATTAAATAAACATTAATACCAAGACTATTTGTATCCATGAAATTTTTAGTTTTGATTATGTAACGCTTTTCTGTTACATCTGTGTTCATCAGTTGATATTTCGAGCAAGAACCTCGAAACAATGAATCAACTATTTCATACCGGTGTAATAAATCAAATTCCCAGGTTAGGTTCCCGAAATAATGAATCAGATCGTCAGTTTAGATCGTTGATATAATAAATCACATTTTCAATCCAGACTCCTCCCGAATTAAGCACACCTGTGAAATACAGCCAGGAATTTCTTCCTCTGTCACGAATGCACTTATTTCCAGTTAGAAAATTATAGCGCCAGTGTAATTAAATACGGATATACAGCGGATACAAAAAGATTTTATTTAATCAGGTTATCATAGGTTAAATTTTTCTCGAGAATCGGAAGTATACCGTTCAAATACATTTTGTAGCCTAGAGTTGTTCAGAATAATATACAGATGTAATTTCGAGAGCTTCTAAATGAAAGAGCAATTTGTTAATTGAAATACATAGTCAGTTCCTCTGTAACCTTGCTACGACATGGGTCGGAACAACAGTTTCTTAGTTTAAATAGTTTTTCCATAAAGCAAGTGATTTATACAAAATTGAATTTGATATAACATTTGAGTTCAACTTTAAAATAACCGTTTTTCTATCACAATTCCAGACGCAGTTTTTATACTTTCTTGAAAATGATCCACATAAGGATCGAAACGTCGAAAGTTTAAAAGTATTTGCAAAAGTGCTTTAGTTAGTTTAAATGATCGAACCGTTGCGCCGAAATCATTAATAATATTCTGCTTTGCAAAGTACGATAGATAACTTTTAACAACATTAATAAGAAATACATAGTACTATTAATCTTTCTTTAGCCGCTCCAATAATCCCCTACATTTTCAAATTACGAAATGATATTTCCGTATTCCGGTTTCTGGAATGAAATCTACGAAATGTATGTTTTATATTACGTTAAAAATCGTAATCAAATTTTTAATTTAATAAATTAGTCATTTCTTTTTTAACCATCCAAGACTGTCTTTTCGAGATCTCTTGTTCACTGTTTCAGATAATCGAGGTTCTACTGTGTATGTATTTCTTGTACAAGTACTATTCGTAATATTTGTTCACGGAAAATCCACAGAACTGTCTGATGTCCTAATTAAAACATTTTTTCCTAACTAGAATAATTCCATTCTATATCATTCTTTTCTTCAGACAATAATTAACCCTCATCGGTTCCTCATTTCACGAGCTGAATATGTCCCTCGATGTCAAACCGCCAAAGTGATATAAAATAAATAAAATTTCAATGTTTCTTTAGTCAAATTGATGAGTTAACATTTACATCTTGGATTTTTCGATTATGTATTCCGCATTAAACAGTGCCGGATTAAGCCAGCGACGGGTCCGTAGCCAATGTTACCAGGGGGCCCTAGGTTTTGCACAATAATATAATAAAACAGGATGGATGAACTTTTCTTAGCAAAAATATCTAGGAACGGTATCAACCAAATTTTAGGTAAATTTTCTGCTGCAAGCGCGGACCCGTAGCATTTGCTGCTCCTGCTACGGGGCTTAATCCGGCACTGACAGAACCTTATAATTTATCACGGGAGAACTCCATTAAATTGACACGAGGAACGGATAAGGATTAAATATATAGTATTTAATAATATAAACAATATTGTGAATAATGCTACAGCAATTTCTAGTTGTTTTCGTGTTTTCAAATTTTGATGTTTCTTTAGGAAAGTCTGAACGACAACGAAATTCTCATCACTAGCCGTAAAAGAATACGTAGTGGAAGAAGCTGAACCGAAATGCAAAGGATCCAGGCCACTTTGCTAATTACGGAGCGGGGGGCAATTACCTTTTTAGATTTATTTTGGGCTAGCTAGTCTCGGTTTGACGCGTGCGTAGACAAACCACGTGGCACGGTTTCCAGCATCGACCAGCAGCAGCAGCAGCAGCAGCAGTGAAGCTTCGTTTCGCGTAAATGACAAGAGGGAGGTCACCCTGGCAAGAATATGAACACCATCGAAAAGGGAGCCTGGAGCTGGACAGGGTCGACGGATGCCGAAGCGACAGAGAGATAGACAGACGAATGGGAGAGTGAAGGAGTAGGAGAGAGAGAGAGAGAGAGAGAGAGGCCGGTGTGCTCCGGAACACAAACACGGAGAGTTTCGTGACAATGGCCACTAGGCCGGCATCACCCTCCCGCAATCATCCACTCCCGTACTCCCCCGTAACCCGCCAACGATCCACGAAACCCGGGGAGTTAGGTTCGTGTCGTTCGTCAGGTTCCCCTTTTCATAACCCATCCGTTGGAAAGGGCCCGGCCTCGAGAAGAAATCGAGAGAAACGCGACTGAAAGTCGAACAAGTTTGATCACAGTCACTCTTTGTTTCCGGGGGCGAATGAATGGACCCATTCTCCCTCTCTCTCTCTCTCTCTTCCACTCTCTCTGGTATTCCAGCTATTTCGGCGATTGTTTCTCCGAGGTTCCTTTGTCATTTGAATTCGCGGTGGTACCGCCAGTCGATTGCTAAATTTGAATTCGGTTGTTCGCGCGTTGACGGGAAAATTGGAGCTCGGTGACGATGGCGCGAGCGAATCCACCGACCAAGTTTTTCGGGGGAAATGGTCTTTTGTTTGTCCCATTTTTGTTCGTTCACCGCCAACCTTTAAATTCATTGAAACGACTCACGTGGACCGGTGGAAAAGTCGATTGTTTTGTTTATTGTACCGTTCTGGACACAGAGAGAGAGAAAGATAAGACTCGTTCCTTTTTGCGTTTGCATATGATATCGGAAAAAATGTACTTAGATGTAAAAATGTAGATTTTTTTAATAGAAATTTGAGTAATATATATTGTCTTTAGTTTTGAAGATGTTTTGAATTATGGGCTATAGTTGATCGTTTAGTTAGTATTCACTATAATTTACGTAATGCTAAGGATTTATTTTTTTATATAAAAGAAACAATTTACGTCTATAATTCTTATATAAGTTTTACGTATTTTCATCTCATTGGAAATAAACAATGCAGCGATAGGTACATTCACCGTATACTATATTACGAAAATTGATTTTTGATCGCTTCTGGATCATTTCGTCTCGCTACGTTACCGCCATGCAAGCTATTTATTTTAAAACAACGGCGAGTGCAACATTCGATTAGCCTAAATTCGTAAAAACTCGTCTTTCGGGCAGGCGTTTGTTAGGTTCAAACACAGTCTGTCCCCGGCTGGTTATGCGGCCGCCTCAAGAGGCGTCGTGAATTTTAACCAACGAACCTTTTAAAGTTTCGCTGCGCGTTAAAGAGGGAAGTCTTTAGCCGTGGCTGCGCGTTAAAAGCTCTAAACGGGTCGCTAAATTCGTTTTGGGGTTCGTTTTTTGCGCGTCGCGCCGCACCGCGTTGGGACGACTGCTTAATGGAGGGGCCGAGAGAGAAAGAGAGAGAGAGAGAAGGAGAAACTGGCAGCAAGCGAGAGAGAAAGAGAGAGAGAGTTCTCTGGAAGAAGCTGTAAAGTCGTCTCAATTATGTGGAAATACGAGGACGACCCGATCGCGGACAAGGAATCCCATCTGTGATCCTGTTGCCCCTACAGGCCAATCTGTAATCTCATTACCGGGCACTGTGATCGATACTGTTTTCCCTTCTTCGAGTTCACGGAAATCGAGAGGTCCGATTACCTTCTCAGACCAATAGTTTCTACGATCTTTCTTTCCGCGAGTCTGTAACGACTGCAATTCGAGAACGGCAACGATCGCGAACGAATAGAGTGCAAATTTGTCTGGCCACTTACAGGATATCCCCGCGATCTATACTGTTCGATTCAAGTTTTAGGTTTCCGTAATTTCTAGATGATTTCGATTCGTTCAACACGAATAAAGTGGAAATGATAGATTGAAACGATGCAACAATGAAGTTTTAAGTTCTGAACGAAGGAAGTTCCAAGTTCTGAACGAAGGAAGTTCCAAGTTCTGAATGAATGAACTTCCAAGTTCTGAATGAATGAAGTTCTAAGTTCTGAATGAATGAAGTTCTAAGTTCTGAATGAATGAAGTTCTAAGTTCTGAATGAATGAAGTTCTGAGTTCTGAACAAAGGGAGTTCTAAGTTCTGAACACAGGAAGTTTTAAGTTTTGAACGAAGGAAGTTCTAAATTATGAACGAAGAAAGTTCTAAGTTATGAATGAATGAAGTTCTAAGTTCTGAATTCTGAACAAAGGAAGATCTAAGTTCTGAATGAATGAAGTTCTAAGTTCTGAATGAATGAAGTTTTAAGTTCTGAACGAATGAAGTTTTAAGTTATGAATGAATGAAGTTCTAAGTTCTGAATGAATGAAGTTCTGATCGACACTCTAATGATTAAATTCAAAATGTCAAGATGTTCATCAACTGACGTATGCATTTGATGGAAAAATTTTGTCACGTCATAACAATCGAAAACAACATCTAATACATTTGCATTCGAAAGAAATAAATTGCATGTTGATAATGTATTTCTTATTCGCAAATCTTTTGAAATACTTCTTGCCTATCACTGGGCCGGTGTCCAGGGGACCGGAAACGCGCAC
Organism: Lasioglossum vierecki; assembly: GCA_028455595.1. Lineage (NCBI taxonomy): Eukaryota > Metazoa > Arthropoda > Insecta > Hymenoptera > Halictidae > Lasioglossum > Lasioglossum vierecki. The sequence goes on along the minus strand of CM052339.1, from coordinate 10,960,182 downwards.
AGACCGAAATCTGAATGAACGGAAGAAAAGGGGCGGCGCGCATCGTCCGCGACTCAATTTTCTTTTCCCCGCTCCTTTTCCCTCTCACTTTCGACGCGTTTTCCGCGACGAGATTGCGGCGGCTGTCTCTTGATTTTCGCGGCGTTGCTTCCTGTTACACATCAGAAGAATGCGCGCGGCTCGAGGTTCTACATTTTCATGGGGAGTCGTCGAGCGAAACACGCATCGCGATCACGTTTCCTTCCGGTCGTGCCGGAAAAGGGTAAAAAATGAAGGAATCGATCAGTATTCTGACGGCGCTCTCGACGTGATGTGAAACAAGGAAATCCATTTTGCCCTTCTCTACACGAGAGGAACTAGATATTGTCCAAGGCCGTGTCGTGCTATGATAAGAAAATCGAAATACAATTTGAACCATTCGATAATTAAAAATCTTTGCGCAATATGACGCAAGAGGAGAATAAATTTAAAATAAACATTTCTCAATTACATTCTGCACATTAACCTTAATTCTCCGAATGGACGATGAAGGTATTTCCAGGATTGGATACTAAGGACAAAATTTAATTTTTACAAATACCACGTTTTTAAAAACGGGCTGAAAAGTATAAAACAATTTTTCCTAGTCCCATACAGATTCCTGAAAATTTGTAATTGTGAATTTTTAATAACTATGAAAATACTACTTGTAAGATATAAATCGAAATATTAAAAAATAGTATATAAATCCTAAGCGCAGGCTTTTCAAAATTTTGTTTTCTAATATTGCATTACCATCCAATTCTGAACTATGTAGAAAGTTTCAAGTCTCTAGCTCATCGGTAAATTAGTTTAAAATCAATTACAAGATTTGTACCGAACAAACAAACAAACAGGCGTGGTAATAAGTACCTAATACATTGAGCTTTCATAATGAACACGCTAGATTTCAGTGGTACAGAAAATGTTGGGAAAAAGAAGCCGCTGTTGCAAAGACAAATCCGTGGAATAGTGTTACTGTTGCGAACCATTCCACTTCCTTCGCACGTAAGTACATTTATTTGGAATCAGACTCAACACACTACGGTCCGATAGCGACATATGGCGCCGTAAGCTAGCCGGGCGTTAATGTTCCACGGCGACACATGGCGCAGTATGCCTCTCGCCAGTTCATTTCACAAAAAGGAGACAATACGACGCCCCCGGCGGAGGTACATATAAAGAGTACGTGATACTTAAGCTAACGGAGGTCGTGATCCTAAATTCCGTACGGACTACGTACTCGTGCAATTGCTCCGCGGCAGAATCGCTTTCGGAATGAAAAATATGTTAAAATACGTTTTCTGTTCAAATCTAACACTCTTAACTCTGGAAGCTCTACGAGACCTTAACATTGCTATCGCGTTATTTCCAAATTGTTACAAAATAAAAATAGTAAAAAATTGTTTGCATTAAATTCAACTTACAAGAAAAATTGCGAGTAATCTTAATTACGAAAACTAGAATAAAAGTTGCTTTCTAGCTTCTTGCTTTTTTACTGTACATTACGGGGGTGTAAGTGTCTGTACATAGAATTTAATGAACTATGCCGACACATTTGTCCATCTTTTTTTTTTATTATTTAACGTTGCTTTTTGAATTTTTATGTGAGAATTATTTCGCGACGGGACCTACAGTTTGGAATAAAGGTGGGTTTCGAACTACCATGGGCACCACAGTATTTAGATATTTGTATCACAGTATTTGTCCATCGTTGTACAGGGTGGACCAATAACTATGTCCACCTTGAATATCTCGCAAATATTGTTCATAACATTTTTCCATATTGTTACAAATAACGGAGATATTCAAGCTGAACGTAGTTATTGCCCCACCCTGTATAATTGAACGATGCGATGTCGTGGCAAGTATTGAGACGATAGAGGGGGAATAGTTTCGATAGGAAAGTGTTAACAGCGACGAACCCTTCGAGGGGTGGTGATGGAAATTCGCGTGTGGACTCGAGCGAGAGAAGAACGGTATGCGAAAATTGGCCGGCGCATCTGTTCGTTCAGGGATCGCGAGGGAACGAAGGGAGCGAAACGCGAGAGTAACGAACGACGACGGGGTTTCGATGTCTTCTCGTTCCAGCACGGTCGTAACCGCGACCTTAGCTTTCCTTCAGTATTGGTCGGTTGTGCCCGGGTCGATATCGGGCCGCAGGGAAGAGCCCAGCATCCACACGAGCGCCATTCGGCCTCCTACTCTTTGCCGTTGTACCCTCTTCCTCCGACGTCGTCGTCGTCGTCGTCGTTTCGCCCCTTTTCCGTTAGCATCCCCCGGCCTGTGCGCCCTCATCCTCTAACCTTTCCAATGTTGAAAGCTGCGAGGAAAAGACGGCTCACCCTACTACCCACTCTCGCTCGAGTGTTCCCTCTTTGAGAGAAAGGACGCGGCGATGGCTCATAACGTGGTCACCTGACATTTGCGCCGACAGGAAACGCCGAACCGGCGAACTTTGCCTCTCTCCGGTCGAGAAACGAACCTCCCGAGGCTCTTTGTTTCGCCGCCGCGGATAGATTTCATTCCAGGGATTGATTCGTTGCGTGCCCAAACGATATCCCTTCGGTCTCTCTCTCTCGCTTCTGATAAAGCATTCGAGGTTCTCGGCCTTTTACTTAACCAGTCTGCTTTTACACTTCTTTTTTCCATCGATTAACTTCGAATCGCTTTTGGTAACTCTTTGCCTCTCAGCTGCGTGCGGCGGGTATGGGGTACATGTACCTAATACTGAATGGTGTTTGCTTTACTGTGATATTTTTTCTCAATGAGATTAAAATAGATACAAATTTATTCAGGTCGAAATATTTATTTTTATGTATTTTAATCTCACTGAGAAAAAATATAATAAATATTTTGACCGGAATAAATTTGTACAATTCAATGAGAATGTACTATTGTTATTCCCTATGTGTCCTCTGCTGCCAAAGAAAGGGTACTTCTTCCACTAAATTTGGCCTCCTCTCCCTACCTCGATTTTTACACGCATTTCCGACCCCATATTTGCGAAAGAGTCAATAGACAACGAGTATGTAAATGACATGAGGTTCGAAAGAGTTAAACTGAACCCTGGCGATGTTGCACGCAGTTTCCCAGTCTGTTCCTAATTCTCAGCCACTACGTACATTTATAGGTTGACGACGTTACGCAGTTAAGGCAAATGACCCCTTTATCGACCACGTAACAATGCGGTTGTTTTATAACGAGCGTTCCGTACTGAAATCTACGAATATTTTCATTGTAGGTCGTAGGGGAACATTGCCAAATGCGTACTGGTTACCCAAATCGTAGCCCCTGAATTAATTAGTTATTATTAGACAGCGGACCTTCAAGCGAAATAAAAATGTCCTACCCAAGGTAAAACAATCAGGCTTTAAGTAGCATATTATAAAATTTTTCATTTGAGGCTTTGTTTTCGAGAAAATCTACTTTGTATCTTCCCCGAGTGCACGCGCACTCAACGACGTTGTGATAAAAATAGACCGGTCGTCGACGGTGTAGGGTTGAATTAAAATTTATTCATATCGTTGTTGTATCCACTGCATAATAAATTCACAATTTCCACGCAATTGAAGTATTGCGATGACATTTTTAAGGCAGATAGAAAAGAACATTTAATAGAAAAGTCCAAAACTCTAAATGAAACTCTTGTTTTTCGATCACTATTTATTTTTCTTGCGTGCTCTACATTTAAAACAAAAATATGCAAAATGTATATTAATATTCATAGGTCCCTAAAAAAAAATAGTTTCACAAAACATTCTCGATGAATATTCATCCAATGTCGCTTTACACTTTACCTTGACCAATTATGTTTTATTCATAACTTCACATTTTAAACAAATACACCCAGTTGCGATCCAGCAATAGAGAAATAAAAAATTCAACATCATCTCAAGCGGACTGTATAAAGATTAATACAATTAATTGGGCAGGCCTTCCTAGATTTTGTAATTTTTCTTTCAACTGATGAAAGATATTTTGAGAAATATACTTGCTGAACGTTCATCCATACCATTCGACTTGGTTCATTACAGAATTAAACGCTTCGCAAGATTTCAATGATCGTTAGTAGGAAATAGATCGACCTTCTAATTTTCTAAAACAGTATAAAATGAAAAGGGAGTGGGGCAACGTTGAAACCCTTTGAAAGCTCGAGTATGGATCGCGGAGTGGACATTTGACATTTACATCGCCCTGGCTAAACGGAACTTCAGCGTCGATTCAATGAAATTACCTAACTTATGAGACAAATTGCTTGAATATTCCGATCGAACAGATTTAATGAAGCATTTTCAGTTGAAAACTTCTACGAAAGACACTAAAGCTTTTTAGAAGATATTTCTATCCTTTGCTTCTAATGCTTACAAAAAGTTTATTTATTGTGGTGTTCGTCACTTGCTTATCGAAATTATGAGAGTTCCATACATTTTTTATAAAGTGAAAATAGAACATCTCATGTATCCTTCATCATCGCAAAACGAAGCTGACTTGAAGACTCACGGAAGGAACACGTGTAAGTGAAATGTAAGGGTAGTGACGCTGACTTATGAACAGCGGCGTACTTCCGGCATCAAGGATGGGTAGAATGAAAGATGGTTTGCCCCGAGAAAAACTATTCGGGACAGGATGATTATGGGAACAACCTGTATACTCACGCCCTTTGGAAATAAGCCTGTTTCCCCGGGAAAAAAACCGTGATCTTCGAAGCGAAAACATGATGCTCACACAAACGAGCTCATTATTTCTTACTTTCCTGCAGATCATTTCGATAAAAGATGTGTATCGAACTTTTTCTCAAGAAATTCATGGCAGCTGTCGAAATGTTCCATTTATCACACTTTGTGTTATACCAACATCATATTCATAAAGTAAAAACAAAAATGATACACATAGAATGGAATTATTCTAGGTCGGAAGAAATGTTTAACTTTTGAATTAAGAGACAAGGGGCACTACGTGCCATACCTATTCTAGGGTGTTTATCAGTGTTACCAACGTCTGCGCGGAGAAAGTTTTTTATGGTAACGCTAATAAACATACATATGTATCAGTCTAATGCTTCAATTTTACTATGATTCCACGTTTTTTTCTTTTTTTATTAATGTCTTTATTGCTATTAGTAGATCCGAGTGGACTCAAGCCCCATATATTTTTGTTGTTACGATTCCACGTTGACAGTCCTGACTAGGCGCCATCTAGTCTAAGTAGCTGAACTAAAATTGGCTCTAGACTTGCTTTAGACTCTGACATCATGAATGAAATATGGGGAAATTGAATGCAATCACGGGCTGTCGTTTTTTTACCTTATACGAGCATATTTTGAGCTGCACAAGGGTTCATTTGTACATTATTACATTCATTGTTACATTAATACATTTTATTTACCCGATCTCCTAAGAAACTATTAATATAAAAATCCTCCCTCGAGAAGATCGGGAGTCCTTGGACCGAGAACGTGTCGTCCAATTAGCAGGTTCCTCCGCGAAACCCGGGGGTAGCCTAATAATTAATATCCTACATCTAAATATAAAATCGCGGGGCGCTGCGGTCAATGTTCAAATTACTTCCAACCGCTTGCCCGCGACCGCTATTATTCCGTGGCTCGTTCCACATTCCCGTCGCTCGCTATTTATTGTCAGACGATCAATTTAGACCGGCATGGCAGGGGATTTCTTAATGGATACCGCGGAGCCTTATTGTTCGGCGTGATTTAAAATCCTTTCAGACTCGACCGAAGTTCCGCAAGGAGCGTGAAAAGAAGGGTGGAGAACAGCGAAGACGATATCCTCCTCGAAGCTCTGTTTCCACCCTCGTTCCGATGAAAACGAAACAAACCGGCATCCCCCATTCCTTCAGAATCGATTCCTCCCCGTTTCTCCTAGCCCGCATCGCGAAAAACGAGACAACGATGCGATGCCATAAAGATTTTTCACGAGACGGTCTCGTTTGTTTCACGGTCACCGGAACTTTGTTCCGTGGATGTTGAGAAATTCGAAGTGATTCCTCGGCAGCGGAAACCGCGTGGACGAGGACACCGTTGATGTCGGCCGATTTGTTCAACCGGTTGCCGACCGGCGACAAGGACACCGTGGACACTCTTGTAATTTGCAGAAGTAATTCCGTGCCACCCCCTACCCCCACCCCTTTTCCCAGAAGCATCGACTCGCGCGCCGCGCTGGTATCATTTTATGCGGGCAAAAACCAGCGAACGGCGAGAAACTGTTTGCACTGCGGCTCACTTTCGATTCAATTGACGATGAAAATTGCTCGTGCGAGGACACGCTCGATTGCCATTCGGTTCGCTTGTTTGTTTTAACATCTGCGAGGTTTGCATCGTCTGCGAAATCGATCGACGATATTTTTCAATGTTCGTTATTTAAAATCATTCACTGGTACAGCTTTACGTAAAACGACGTTGCTCCTCTCGCAATAAGAAATGCTTCAATAAATTGAGTAAATAAGCATTTTAGAGTCGCTCTTTAATATCATTTGGAGTACACTGACCGAAAAAATGTTCGTTGTAGGGTTTGCAATACCGGTACACCGATATTTCGAGCTATTTTGCAATTTCGTGAAACTGGTATTTACTAAGGTAAAATACCGGTATTTTCTGTACTAGATATAAATAATAAATATTGTTTTTGGGCATCTACCCTTATTTGAAACACGTATTCACAGATATAATAGCTGCATTGTGTTTTTACAATCACGTTTCAAAAATATACAGTTAATAAATTATGTTTTTTCTACTAATAGATATTATATACAATAATGGATCACACAACAAGATTTTCATGTGATATTTACACTTAGTATCTATACTATATCTCTTTACTCTCAGCTAATCTTCTTAATAATAATACTATATGCAATGGTTTATTTTTTACATTATATTTTTTGTTTCTGATGTTCAACATTATTATTTCACTGGTCTTACTATAAGTAATAAATACGACAAAGAAACACCTGTGTATTTTACCTTTTTCAAAATTCCTAATAACGGTACAATGTTTAACACTAGATTGCCTAAGGAAGTCATTTTGACTGCTTTTCAATTTCAATTAGAAAAACAATTGTGTATATAATGACACAGCTTCTTAGAATTTTGTGACTTTTTGTACAACATATAAATGCGTTTATTAATCATTGCAGTTGTCTCCCCCCCTTTTTCACTTCCGGTATATACATGTGTTATACCTGTATTGCCCAAAAGCAGTCAGTTTGACTACTTGGGAAATTTTAAATAATCAAATGACTTTTATTATTGAATTTAGTAAATTTCTTATATGGCCAGATCGGCTCCGAATTCGCATCACAATTTATATATCTTTTGATTACCGTCACTTGTACGTGGCTTGTTATTCGAATCTTTATGCCGGGCCTGCCGATGCACCTCATTCCCCTTAAACGCGCGATAACGTAGTTCAGGGGGGAAGGAGGATCACTGATTGTAAGATTACTTACTGTAATCGATACGCTTTGATAGAGTGGGAGGACCGCGAACTTACTAATAACTTGTTGTATGACTGTAAATAATATAAGAAATATTAAAAATTAATTTTAAACAAATTTCTTTACACATTAGTTATTCTTTCAGAATGCAGTCATTTAGACTGCTTTGGGGCAACATAGGTATATACTAAGTTTCAGTCTTTCTAGTGTTAAACATATACCGAATGCCGGTATTGTATTTTTGGTCCGGTATTGCAAACCCTAGTTCGTTATCGATCCGCGACTACAAAGATATTATACGTCAGATTTTTTAACGACCAAATTAGGTTGTTTGATTTCCCTTCCACTGTGGTAATTAATTCCTCAACGATTAAATGAAGCGAGAGAAGCGAAAGATAGTGCTAATCTAGGTTCTCGAGTTTCATCGGTATTTCGGCCTTTTAATTTATCATCGCCGTCTCGTGCAACGTGGCAGAAAGCTCCCTCAAATGGGACAATATTTGTTTTCAGAACGCAAACCAACTGTTTGGTTCGAGTCCTGCGTTTCGCTGGGTGAGATCAAACGGTTCGCCGGCAAGAAAGGTACGTTGCTGCAAAAACACGGTTCCGCACCAAGTTAAACAAGTTGCTGTATCGAAAGCGGCTAACGCGCTCGAAACAAACTCCGAAAATCAGGCACGCCGAGGGATAATAAATCTGTGATGAGATCGCGAGGAATTGTGTGCATACGACGCGGACCGTCGCGAGCCCGTTCGGAAAAATATCGGAAAGCGATCGGTTTTCTCGCGGCGACCGATTCGATTTCCCATGGCGAATGCCCAGAACCGTTGACATTTTTTTTGTCGCGACGAGTGCGCGACGACTATCGATCCCTATTCGTCCACTTTCGAGAACTGGTCCTGGACCAGACGAGATTTCACCCGTGGCTTGTCGGGAAGTCGGCTTGCGCGAGTGAAATAAATTTCGCTAGCCGCGCCGGGGAAAAAATCCGGCGAACTGCCGAGAGCGTTGTTCTCATACTGTTTCCGGCATTGTACGACTAAAATATTATTTGAATAACAGTTAGGAATAATTCGTTACTCGATTAATCGTTCTTCGAATTATGCCTTATTTCCATCGTTGTTCAACTACTAACAGTTGTATTATTATTATTTATCATAGACGGTCGAAGCCCTTTTACTTAAATGTTTACAAAAAAAGAGAACATGCACAAAAAGAAAAATAATAAAAATATAATAATATAATACTGGCATAATCGATAGGTATTATCGTATAATCCTGTGTAGTTGAATTTTAAAATTTTGCAAAGATTTAATGAAAAAATCAATACGATTATAAATAGTGCGTGATTTTGCAATAATGCGATTCATTGGATTAATTAATCCATAAGTAGATTTCCGGTACATAAAAATTGATTTACGCAAGTTTTGTTTTGCATTAATCGTCATCGGAAATGCTTAAACTCCGTAGTATAATCATTAAATTCTTCTAATGTATCCGAGTGTACGAACAATGGATGAATTTGTCTCTTAACGAATTATATGCTCGCATGATTTTTCACAGTTTCAAAGGGAGTTGTTTGTAATTTTTAACTTGATCTCGTGTAGACGAAGTGTACGATCTTTCTGCAGGGTTAATGTTTCGTAACGCTGATTAATTTACGTTGCAAATTGGCTGGGGAACTTTGAGAGCTCTCGAAAGTGCTTTATATATAATTTTAAATGTAATATTGTCGCAGCACAAGCTACAGCGTCTGTTTGTAATATTAATCTTGCGTGACACTGACTACATTACATTGTAAATTAGCTGAGAAATGTTCCGAGCTTCAAATATTCGTGGCTACTTTACGCGGTCAGTCCGCAAGCTTTGACGTCATTAACCCCCCCTCAAACGAACAAATCTAGTTAAGTCGCGCTTTGCGAGATGTATTTACTGAATGAAACTACTTGCTAAGGTTTCCAGTTTGCTCTTTCCTATAGGATATACCAGTTTCCACGACTTTCAGATCTCTTTGAAATTTCTAACATTTTTTTAATAAATATACGAATTACCATTGTTACGCACGAGTTTTGGCTACGTGACTCTTTACTCCCTTCTTGAAACCACGTGCCTTCTCCTTGAAACTACGGCATACCTTTAATTATACAGTGTATTTCAATTATAAATTGTATTTCAATTACACATCTGATTAAAATATTTAGTAATTGAATTACAATGTAATTGAATTAGTTAGTTTAATTGGCTAGTTCACAAGAACACCATAATTATCTAGTTTATTATTCGATCATCCATTAATCATTTCAACGGTTAATAAAAACGGAATGAGTAGGTGTAACTTAAAACAGTAAAAACATTAGAAGAATTTGAAAGTACTGTTCTATTATTCTCAACTGGTTAAACATATTAAGAGAGAAGATGAATTTTTCTCCAATCGGAAACATTGTGCGGAAGATTGTACATCGATATTAAACAATCGAAATAGTCCAGAAAGTAAGGATCGAATAATATTGATTTTTCTGGAATGTAACTTATATAAATGATTTATACAGTTACGCCGGGAATCTTTAGTCCGAATAACATTTGCTCATTGTTGAAAGAAATGTCTAATGAGATTTTCTATAATCGAAAATGAAAAACATTTGTTTACCGCTGTTTCCCGGAAGTTTTTCCACCGTAAGCCGCCCAGGCTGCTTTCGGTCGAGCCGATTTTACCAGGAAAGTGGATTTCCCAGTGAAAATTGCTCGTTACTTTTTGACACCGGACCAAGCTTTTTATTTTGCGATGTCGAAACGAACCGAGGTCTCCGATTGATCCATATTTATTAGCGGTTAATGCCGGCACTAAAAATTTCGGATGATATTGCCTCATGATGAACCTATACACATTTATAGCACATTTTATGAAACATGGCAGAATTAAATCCTTGACAAATTGGTCACGGATCTTCGCGATTTTATACCAAATTCTCCAAAATTGGAATTCTTGTAGTACGAATCATTTTATATTTGTAACGGCTCATTTAAAACGTACTTCAAATCACTTTAAATCATCCTGTATAGTATAGCTTATATAATAAATAATAGAGCGAATAACTAATGGAATCGTGTTTGTTTCATCGAAGCTTTGCTTCCTGTTTTTCTGCAACTATCATTCTGCAAAGTGCTGATCGATCGCGCCTTTGGGGCCAATTACAGTAGCCTATCGAATTCAACAAGCGATCGACCCATAAAAAGATTGATTCGCCCCCAAAACGCGATACAAGGTTGTTGTAATTACGCTGATAAGCATTGCAGCAAACTCTGGGATTTATTGCAGTTGCTATCGAAGAGGAAAACGCATTTGTGCTGGGAACGGTGTTACAAAACGGATCTTTCAAAGTTGGCAAAAATGGCTTCCGGAAAACGTATTTTTCGAAAAAGTTTAACAGTGAGATTCTCTACATCTAATGAAAGACTGCGAATTTCAATGAATCTGAAGAAGTAGTTTTACTTCTAATGAATAATAACTAGACAGCGGATCTTTAAGCAAAGTAAAACTTTTCAACTATAAATTGCAACAAACTGGAGTGAAAGGAAGAAAGTTTCCGATTTGATTTTTTGTTCAACAATTACAGTTGCGTGATTCCTATAGAGTTTTTTTATACTTCTGAATGTTTTCTCTGAAATCGGTATCAATGGCTCCGATCGGAAACATTGTGCCAGGGGTTGTATGTTCCCTACCCTTTCATTTTCGAAACATCCCATCGGTCTTCAATCGAAAGGTTTCGTCACAAAAACGACCTAAAGTTCTCAATGCTCTCCGTAGCGAGCAATATTATAAATAAAGCTGGAGAAGAAGCTCAGTTCATCTCCGACAGTAAAGTGCGGACCAATAAATACTTTCCACACGTTCATCGCGTACAATGCCGAATAGTGGAGCAGCGGCAGTGATATTCGCATTTTTCCTGGTTCGAATGAACATTGGATCTATAAATCCTTAGCAGTAAATATATTTCGGACTCCTTTTGTACCACGAATCGATCGGCGATAATGAATGAAACAGCCTGACTCTGGGCGCAATATAATTCGCCGAGCGACTGAAATAACACTCGCTGGATTTCACGCTATTTGCTCTAGTAACCTTGCAGCGATTAATCTTTTTCATTGAAAACATTTCGTAGTTGTTTCAGTCCTAAAAGATGAATAGTTGCATAAACTTCATTAATCCTCATGCTTCCTGTTCTCTGTATAACATAGACTTTGAAAATAATGTTTAATGTATCGAGTCAAAATAGCATTAAGTTGTTTTAATTTTTTCACTGTTAGACTAACTCCCCAATAATTTATTCAGTTCAATGTTTTACGGAGAAAGAAATTTCGTAGTTGCACAGAATGAGAAAAGAATTTTTCCATTATCTTTATGATACCATTGTGCATACATTTCACGGTTTCCTGGAGTAATGGGCAAATACTCCGTAATAATGTTCGTCAATTTCATACTCGTTTCGTGCATACGTTTCTTCGTCACGCTGGCACTCCATTCGAGTTGCGTTCATCAATCTCCCTTGAGCGCCATACAGTTGAGTATCAACATTTGCAGATTGTCACGGTGACAGACAACTTTATTACATCATGCTAACAGCATTATCCCATCTTTCAGCGGCAGATTACACGCGTATGGGAAACAAGTTGCCCGGTGAAGGGCTAAAGTTTCCACAATACCGTGGCTGGTCTTTGTTACTTCGTAACTGGCACGCTGTTCTGGCCCCGAGTGTCTATCGCGTATTATTAAAAAAGAGTTGATCAACTACTCGAGAGGGAGACTCTCGATGATACAACACTTCGGCTCGATAGCTATCTTTAATTCACGGAAAATGAGGCATAACGGGACGAGAAAAGGCTCCAGAAAGTTGAGTGACACGCTCTTGGTCAACTTCCACAGAGCAACTTTCAACAGGAATTTACGCTTTCACGGCTGTTTATCGTGTCCTGTTGTTTTCCCTCTTTATCCTAGCCACTTTGATAATACAGTGTTGTATCCATAAATGTCCCAAAAGTCTGACCTGTAAATGTCCCAGATGTATCCCCACCACTGCGGGGTGTACCCCCTTGAGGTTCCATGAAGTTGGAATCGGAATTTCTAACTTCTTTATTTTCTATTATTTTTTAATGAGATTTCGATGACCATATTTGTGACATTTTTCTAATAAAAATCATACCTAATATGATATAAATCCGATGATATTTGCTCGTGTAATAGACAATTAAAGTTTCGAGCGCAAGGAAGGACAGTCGCCAGCGACTCTTTCTTTCCCATACGCTATCCTTCCTCGCGCCCGAAACTTTAATTGTCTATTACACAAGTAAATAGCATCAGAATTATATCATATTTGGTATGATTTTAATTAGAAAAATGACACAAATACTATAAAATAATGAAAAATAAAGAAGTTGGAAATTTCAATTAGCTATGTTTACATTTCTAAGGTGTTTCGAGCTAGGCTGTCCTTCTCTACGTTCGACAAAAGTATATGGATAAAATATATGGATAAAATATACGGATAAAATATATGGATAAAATATAATATATATGGATAATATATATATGGATAATATAATGTACAGCTCGCGTTGTCTCTCGACGTTTTCAAAATGTTCCAAGTAGTTCCAAACTATTCATCACAGTTTTCTATAGTTTCTCGTTTTTCTCTAACATATTTCCTCCTGATCTGTTCTTCGCTCTTGGCTTCGACTTTCCCCATTTCTCGCCTTGTTTCTCTCCTCCAGTTTTATTATCCGTCAGAAGTTAAAAATTCTTTCGACCTCGTTCGTATGTGCGTAACATCCCGTGATACGAATCTAACGGGGACACGTAGAGAGACGACGGCTTCGGCGAGATCATTATGCAAACATATGCTAACGTCAACGCGAATCATGACAGGACAGAAAATGCAAGAATACATTGCCGCGCGTTCTTCGTCCGCGGGAGCGTTCGTTGAAATAGATTCGACTCCATGCATCTGATTATTAATGTACACGGGCCGATCGAATTTTAATATTTGCATCAACACTCTTTCGGATCCCATATTTCATTCGGCGTGCACGATTGTTTTCGAACTCGACCGTCATCGTGCGAAAAGGTGGGAGTCCATAAGTGACTGACACAATTGTTCGCCCACACGTTTCGGAAGAAAACCCCCAGGAAAACCATATTATTGGCTTTCGTTAGACGTCTAAGCAGATTGGGCGAAGCGAAGACCGTTCCGCAAACCTTTTTGTGTTGTCCACGACAAAACACATCGCAGAATTTATCGGGAGAAGGGTTCTCAGGTGCATTCGCAGAGTGCTCGGGCTATTCCGAAGATCCCGGCTTTAGAACAGAGATTCGAATTGATCCCGTGCTACCACAGACTTGACTAAGAAAAAAAACCGAATGTCAGTTCGTCGTCCAAGTGGACATTCCATTTCACGAGTTGACTGGCTGGTTGGAAATGCTCTTTGCCTATCTATCAGCGAGCAGGGAGTGTACGAATGTTAACAAGACTCGCCCATCGGGGCAAACAGTGTTCAAGGCTTTGCCTTGCTCCAGCTTCTGGGCATCCAGCCGTGCTTGTTTGATTAGAGCCCTGTTAACGCTATCGTAGGTGGCCAGGAATCCCTTTGCCTTCTTCCCTCTCTTTGAGTGATTTAAACTTTGAATATTAACACATTATCTACCGGCGATTATTCCGTAAATTTGCTGAGGAATTTTCGAATAAATCCTTCGATAGAAACTTCGATCTTAAACTAGCTCGCCCACAATAGTGTAATCTCGTTTCGTTTAGGACTAGGATTTCGTACAGCACAATTATTGAAAAGCCCATCAATAGGATTCCGGCAGATACGTATTAATTCTCCTCCGCCACTTAAGCTCTGTACATTATCTACGAGCACACCGAATCAACTAATCGCAGAGGTTTCTCGATGACCATCATAGTAAATACCCTGGTTAAGTAAACGCATATTCACTTGTTTAATTCGCAAGAAATAGTGCTTCTATGAGATGACGAACAAAACGTCATTACTTATGCTTCTTTTTAGCAGAAACATTTTGTTTCTCTACATAGAAATCCAGTAGAAACAACAAATTGTTTCACTTTTCTACAACCCAAATCAAACTCCCAGATTTGATCAAAATTTTGCCAATCATTACAATCTCGCTGCCTCTTTGCATCGAATAAACATTGTCAGTGATCCTAGCTGTAAGTGTAGTTATAGCTCCGAGGACTTAGATCATGTTTTATGGCAGTGTCGTCTTTGTGATTCTCAAAGAATTAAATTAGTTAATAAGTTGCGTAAAATTAAGTTTTTTCTACCACTAAAAGCGGACATTTTCTTTGCTAAACCTAATGTTAAAACCTGTGAATATATTTTTCAGTTTTTATGCGACTGCAATCTTCACTTCTAGAGATTATTAATTCTGTCATTGTACACTAACTGTAAGACTACTGTTTAAAAAATATTTTTAAAGCCGAAATAAACCTATAATAGGTTTCAGTGGCTGAATAAAAAAAAATTGTTTCACTTGTGATTTGAAAAATTAAGAGGGACCACATTACCACCACTTGCTCCATCTTTCTGTCTGAATGTAAATATTCTCGAAAATTCGATGGAGCGTGTTCGGTTTCGTTGATCGCTGCTGGTATGTGGTGGAAAAGTGATTTACGAGCGAAGAATCTCCGAGATTCGAATATTTTACGTAGAGAAATGCGAAATCTTAATTCAGACGTAGGCAAGGAACGATTCCTGAATATCACACGGCTGTCCTGAGATTACACAGAGTCGGATCTCGTCTTGCGGTAAACACCCTCCTCCACTCAGCCCTCTATTTCCGTCTCGGTGCTTCTGATGTTAATATTTTTCTCATTTCCGTTAACTCGTGCCGCGGCAGCGACGGTGCAATTTATCGTTCTCAATCTACGTCACCAGATATACGTCGCGGGTTCGTTCGCTCCCGCCGCGTCGCCGTGTATTTCACTTTAAATTAAAGATTTCCTATTTTATTTGGAAATAAATAATTCATCGCTAGACTGCGGATCTTTATGCATTTATGACTCCTCAACATTCTCAAATAAATGGTAGAATATTTATTTTAAATCTGCAAAGACTACTACCATTGAAAATAATCTTTCATTTGATTTCACATCCTTAACCCTTTGTACTACGAATTATTTTTTAATTTTATTACCTACAATTTCCTACTAAGTAGTAGCATTTCTCTATCAAATAGTTAAGTGTTTCACGCACCGCTCAATTTGGTATGGATGAATGAAATTCAAAATTTTGGGGATGCCTTGTATACGCAATAAATTTTCCATATTTTTTTCTGTTTAACCACATTGCATATTTTTGTGTGCTTTAATTTGTTGCTTTACTGGTATTTGAATCAAGGACACTCGACGTAAGGTTTGCTGTGAAATGTTTGTTGAAAATGAACAGTATAATGGTATTACAAAATATACAGTGAATGCGTATTTCTGCCGTATTGTAATACACTGTTTGAAAAGCTTTCGACGCGTGTAAAGTTAGGTGCTTCAATTGCTTTGAAGAGTTATTATACCGCTCTGAACAATTACAGGAACTACTCTAGTGATTTCAACGCTTGGCGAAGTATGCGCTACTAGAAACTCAAATGTACTATACGAGTCGGACAAATATTATACATAAACTGATTTAATGTATTCGTCTTGCTTCAATTATTACTATTGAACATAGAATAAACGTATTACTGAGGGTATACGTTTTGCTTCACGTTGTCGTTGTTGTTTTGTCTGCGTCAAATCTTGAAATCGAATTTTAAACTAGTTCCCGATGAACTAGAGACTTGAAATTGTCAACATAGCTCAGAACTGGATGACAATGTAATATTCAAAAGAAATTTTTAAAAAGACTGTGCGTTTAAGATTTAAACAATATTTTTAAATATTCCCCTTCGCCCCTCACTGAGCGACGTTCGGCAGTACGTCATCGCGTGCAGCGATCCCCATTCCGCGCGCTCCCTACTCCACTATGTGTTCCCACTCCGACTCCAACCCCCCTCCACTGGTCCACTTCGCACCGAAGGAGCTCAGTTTACTTACTGGGTTGATTTGGATTGGGTTGAGCGGGGGTATAGATAAAAAAAATTATTAACATTTTTAACATCGTATTCTTCCTGTTCAAGATAAGAAATAAATAATACAATCAAATTCTGGTATTTAAGAAAAGATGCATAACAGCACTTTGCAACTGTCCGAACCTACACTTCCGTAAAAATTTGAACCGCTCGGCGGTTGAGCTAAATAAAAAAAATGCTAAATTGTCCTCTGCAGTGTCTCCTATCAGCAATAAAAACAGAGTTATAGCCCAGGTACTAGATCGAGCCAGTATAAAACCGTTCAAAAACTGATTGCAAATATATGACTAGACGTCCATAAAGATTTTTTGATTTGTTGCGATTGATTTGCAAGAATGCCGCGTTCGAAAAATACGTTTACTATACGTCTGTAACTATTTCGATGCGCTAGTTGCAACGAGGGTTGAGAATGTCGTTGGAGGCGTCGCCAGTCCCAGAGGGGTTGAAATTCTCGATTAATTTGCATGATCGTAAAGCCCACTTACCGGTTCGCGACTGCGAAACGCCTCGCGTGTTCACTGCGAGAAACTCGGCGATTTAAACGACGAAACCTGGAGACCCATAAAATTCTGAATCCTGGTACAAAGGAGACACGGAACGGAAAACACAGCACCGTCACGGTGTACGCAGGGAAACGCAAACAGAATCTGAGCACTTCCTGTGTCGGAATCACAGAGGCGATACCGGGTGCGCACATGCCCGCTTTTGTGCTCGTTTAATCCTGTGTGGCCTCTGCATTAATCGGAAATAATCTGTCGAGCTAACAGTTACCCGTGTTCCGTCGAATTCGAGAGGTTACGTATCGTTAGCGATGAGGTCTGAATCGCTGCGATTCAATATTTACGACAAAAAATTTGAATCACTTTGCAACATAAATCTTACAACTCCGAAAGTGATTAAACCGATCTGATATACGAACACTTCGTACACATTTTAAAATAGAATAACATATTTTATAATTTTACCAAACGACCCGATTTTTTATAACCAATTAGACGTATTAATAAAAATTATATTTTACAAGGTTCCATGCAAAAATAACGGCATTTTTAAAATGCTTTTTATTTAGGTCCTTAATAAAAATTTAAAATATATGTTTTGTGGATCTATGTTAGTTATACACGTGCTTCTAATTGATTGTAAAAAATTAAAAGGTGTGCAAAATTAAACAGTATGCTGATTACGAAAACACTTAAGACACAGTGAAACCCGTATTATCCGTTGATGAAAATATTTGTTAAACATTCAAGACCACGACCCGTGTATAAAGTGAGTATTAGTTGGCGTGCAACGGCTAATCTCGGACATTGAAGCTGTGAAATATTGAACGGAGCACTGCATTGTTTATGAAAACGCTTGAAATACTACAGTCCAATCATTTATATCAATCGTTGTTTAACTCGCGCGAATTTATTTTCGCGCTTACTATTATAAACGTCGTCGACCGACACGCCGGTTTCTCGCGAGAACAGGAGTTTCGAGAAAAAAGTTTTTAATTGTCGCGAAATAATCTACGCCGAGCTACGTACGTATCAGCTGCGAGGAAGTTTCGAGGATCCATCTTGCCTTTTACTTGTACCCGCGTTTTCTCGCGATTCGCTCTACACTTCGCCAACTAAAAACTTTCGGACTGCTCGAGAAACTTTTCCTGGCCTTTTCGTTGCATTAAGTCCGACACTTAATCGGATCAAGGAGCATCACACCGTTATCTTATTGGCGAAAGCGCGAATAAATGATTTAGAGTGGGGGGAGAAGTATTAATATGGCGATTCTGAGAGTACATATTTCGATACTTGTATTCAGAGTTGTGCAGAATTACAATTGAATTACTCCAGAATTATAATTACAAAGTAATTGAATTAAAGTGTAATTCAATTATGTTGTAACTTATAATTCAGATCTTCAGTCATTTAAATTACAATGTAATTCGTAATTGCAATGGAGTACAATTATAAAATACATTGTTTTCATGTATCGTATCGTATTGTATTGTATTGTATTTCAAGTATATTGTATTTCAATTATACTGTAATTCAATTACAAATTGTATTTCAATTACAAATTGTATTTCAATTACATTGTATTTCAATTACATTGTATTTCAATTACATTGTATTTCAATTACATTGTATTTCAATTACATTGTATTTCAATTACAAATCTGATTGAAATACTTAGTAATTGAATTACGTTGTACTTGAATTATATAGTAATTCATTTACGACGTAATTGAATGCAAGACGTATTTTTCGACTTTAAACAAATATTGTAATGTTGTTATATAAAATATTGTATTGTTTTTTATAGTAAAATATCCTCTAAACTTTTCCGAATCGAGTGATGTGCAATAGTAATACGTTGTAATTGTTTAAACATGTTTAAACAATCATTAAAGACGGAGAGACACTACTTTCGCACCGTTTTCTGATGATAGTTTGTAATTTATTTGAAAAAATAAGGGTCTAACGGAAAATCGAATTACACCACACGATAGAGCAGACTTTTATCTTGAGAAATCACCTTTTCAACTTCCCAACGTCGACGTATTTTTCGATACAGAGAGCAAAATATCCTTGCCCGACACGGGTTGCCGCCAGTGACGAAGTCAGAAAAATACGTCGACATTGGAAAGTTGAAAGGGTGGTTTCTCAAGATAAAAGTCTACTCTATCGCGTGGTGCAGTTCGATTTTCCGCTGGACCCTTATTTTTTTATATAAATTAAAAAATACCTTCAAAAATGTGTGCAAAAGTGGTGTATCTCCGTCTTTAATGATTGCTTAAAACTTGTTTAAACAATTATATGGAACACAGTTATATGGAAACATTTTTGTCTTTGGACAGTGTTATTAGTATTTTGGGCGCAATGTAGATTACTGCTTTGACAATAAAGTTTGGTAACGTTTGCACACTTTCGTATAAAAATAATGATCCTTAAATCCCAGTGTCCTTTAAGCCGCCTATTAAACTTCCTGTAACTAAAACAGTCTCGGACGCAAATTGTTGCAGAACAGCGGTTGTCCTACACGCTATTAATTACGTCCGGTTTAACATAAATGTTTAACTTGCTAAACGAAAAAGAAACAGCTTCGCCACCTACCGACGTCCCCGTATTGCGTAACGTTGAACGTACACCGTGATTTATCGTGAATGTAACGACCACTCGTTACATAGGATCGAGCTTCTTATTTTTTGCAGCTTGCTCTCAGCGAGCAATAAAGGTGTATCGAGCCAGCGCGTTTGCAATTAATATTGTAATTGTTACCGTTCAGTGTAGAATGTGTAAATAGCTGCGCGGAGGCGGTCGTAAATTTATTTTGTTACGGAAGGAAAGAAGGCTGCGAGATAATTACGCGTGAAGCTGCTGCGTGAAGTCTCCCTTTTATGTTTATCATCGTTAATTACCTTGTACCCTGGAATTGTTTTAAACTGCTGGTTTTTATGCATTATCGCAGTTCCGTTTTTCTGAAACACGCGAAAATAGAAATATCCGTATGAAATTCCTTCTCTTTTCTGCACTACTTGCATCAGTTTACAATCGGGATTCGCATAAACATCGGCAGCACGTGTTACAGCAAAAGCTGTTCGAGGTTTCGGATTAAATTAGTTAAGCGCCCTCCTGAGAACACCACTATATTCTTAGCGCAATGATGAATGCAGTTTGAAACAGTTTGTTTGTACATACTTCGCGTCTACAGTTTTAATAAATATTAGTTTGGAGCGGAAGTTCTGTGATATTTTAAACAAAAGAGTTGAATCAATTCATAAACATATATGTTTAATATTATTCGATGCTGCAATTTCCATTATTTGTAACAACTTGTTGCCAAAATCAACATAAGAAAAACTACCTGCTTATTTGAAATTTCTATTTTGAATTAATTGGAATTAAATAATTAGTTTCACATTTTCTTTCACCGCTTTTAAGGAAGTACAAATTTTCTGAGACACTCTGTACATCGGTTTAAAATTATTAATGCTCGACGATGCACTAACATAGAAAAGAAAATGAACTTTGAAAGTGTACTGGAAAGTGTACTAAAACTAAAATATTTAACGAGGACACGTCTACCTCCCTTATTCCTAAGGGAGGTTTCAATGATTGATATGACGTAAGGCACTTCATCAATTAATGAAATGTAGGACTTTGAAAAGTCGAAATGTAAATTGTTGACAAATTTAATTTGTAATGTGGGATTCGAAGCCGTAACCCAAGAGACTCCAAGATACCCGGTCATTCCGAGAGAAGTATGTTGCTCCTTACATTAAAAATGAAGGTAGGATTTTATTTAAAGAAATACACCGCGCGTTTTTTGGAGTGTTTCCCTCCTTCCCGTCGTATTTACTGTAGCTTTGCCCAACAAACAAAAGAAGCTCGACCGACTTTTGGCCCGGTGCCTCTAATATACACATTCCCGAGGGAGTAGCAATGATATATGGGCAGCGCGGCTATAATTCAAGGGAAAAGTGAGGAGAAACGTCAAGGTAAACGATGAGGGTGAAGTCTGGCAACCACACGACGTTATTCATTACTAATATCAGTGGGCCCAGAAGTGTCTCCCCTCTCTCTCTTTCTCTAGGAAACTCTTCTCTACTCGAGCGTTCTCGTTTTAATTGCACATTAGCTCCGTATCCAAGGGGTTAGTTGTACTAAATTACTTTACTTGTTGTTAGTTATCGTTGTTTTATTAGCTGCTGCTTTATTGGCCATTTATTCAATAACTCAAACAAACAACGTCCACTTAGGGGAAACGTGCAATCCTAGAAGCCTAAAAGACACACACGAAAACCTCACATTCTTTGTTGCTTACAAGTAGACGCGTATCCTTCGTCACAAATAAAAATTTCCCAAGTCAATTGTATTCACAGTGGGGCATTTTAACCAAAATTCAATTTTCTATAATTTACCATCAACCGATAATAGCAGTTGCTTTTTGTACCTAAGTGGTTTGCGAATCAGAATACAACCGTATTTTTGCCACTGATCTCCGTGTCACCTTACAGCATGAATCGAAAGATATAGTTTACTTAAAGTGGTCATGTTTTCTGCCGTTGGCTATTGTGAATTGCTCTAAGAAATATTACTAGCTCTAATATTACTAGCATATATTAATTATCCTACATATATGTTGCTAGTATTTTTTTCTGTAGCATGTGGTATTTTACGAAATATATAAAAATGCAATTATTGTTGGGTGTCTCTTCCAGGACCTTCAGATGTCACGGTTATAACTCGAAGGCATATATACAATTTAATTGTTGAATCAAAGGAATCATATTTTGGCAAAAAACTGGAATATATGCAAAAATATCTTCTTGATAAGTATTGTTTGGATAAAGAACAACGAAAAGATTTGAAGCATATTCTATCTATGCTAAAGCATCAATTCAAAATCAGAAGGTTAGCAGCGCATAAAAAAATTCGCATTTGAAAAAAGCAATCATGATTAGCTCAATGGATTTATGAATTGTAACATTTACATAATAAATTAATATAATATAGTTCTTAAAATGTTTTAGTTATGGCATACTTGTATGTAAATACTGTTTTAATTTAGCAATACACCTGATATGTTCAAACAAAAGGAAAAATGTAATTTCGTAACGAAACAACACCAGTGGACTTGTTTTCTACTATAAAATAATTTTGGCCAGCTTTTTGGTCAAAATATCCCACTGTGCAACGTGTTAAGGGTTAACAAAACTGAAATGGAGAAGTGAAGGGCACATGCGACCCGATTGCGACTCTTGGGCGAGAACACGTCGACTTCAGGAAGCACGAAAGATGGGTAACGATCAACAAATAAGCTTTTTCAGACGCTTGCGCATCTTCGATGACGTCACTGATGCAACCCCTGCGCGAGGAATGACGTTGGATGTTATTTTACGATACCAGCAAACTCGTGTCTGACCCCGTCAGCTCGAACATCGCCGCAATATGCATCGACACGCGCTATGATACTTTCGGTTAAGTGCTCGACTGTCCCGAAAGATTTTATGGAGCCCATTCCAGGGCCGTATAAAAATTCGCTGACAGTGATCCTCCGTGAGCATCACCCGACTCGTAAATGATTTTTTTGTTCTTCTTTGCATTTACACCTCGCCTCGTCAGCCGATTACGGTAACGAACGGATCTGTTCTCATCTAAAATATTTAGCATACTAACTAAATTTGTGATTTCGGCGCAAGGTTCGATTATTAAAGACAGCAGCAAGTGTGCAAATTAATTTAACTCAACGTTTCGATCCCTGTATGTATCTCTTGCAATGGATCCATATACAGGGATCAAAACCTGGAGTTAAATTAATTTGCAAACTTGCTGCTGTCTTTAATGATCGAACCTTGCGCCGAAATCACAAATTTAGTTTATATTACATTTTCGATTAAGATTTAATTTCATTTATTTAACATACTGACAGTATTTGTTAGATTAAGGTGAAATTACAAGGACAAAGTATGAAGGTGCATAAATGTGTGCATTCATGAAAAAATGATCTATTTAAAAAATTTCGATCAGTTGGAAGTCGAGAATACGTGGCAGATTGAATCCGAGTTTTGAAATCCAAAATAATTTTGCGTTCTCTAATCTTCCACGAAGCAATACCATAATAATTTACGATATTATTCCTTTTATTCGAAATATCACTGTCTTATAAAAGTTTCAAATTGGAAGAAATGCAAAAATACTGTACCGTACGTTCCACAAAATTTCCTGCAGTTTCATAAAGTTTCAGAGTATAGTCGACAGAAACTCTGACCTCCTGTATGGTGAAAGCGAATTATTTTGTGGTTACGGAACATACGGCTATCCTAACTCCTAAACTCACTAAATCCCATTGACCAATTATTTTGAATTTCGCAGACTCCTATTGTTCGCTACTATTGTATCATTAACCTGACACGATGACACATTTCTCTGTCTAGCATGTAGACTTCGTAGTTATTCTGTTTGAGCATAAAATTGGAGAAATAGTTATTATGTTCAATATGTAATTAACTTGAAATTCGACTATTTCACAGCAATTTCAAACAAAGTGTATCCATATCTCAGTTTAAAAGAAACAAATAGCACATAGTCTCCCTGATAATATAGGATAACTTCTTTAAAAGTGGACCGAATGACTTGAGATTTTAAAGAACTAAGGTGTTCAATGCAACAGTAAGGAGAGTCTCTTTTATTTTCGCGTCTCTTCAAAAAATAGTTATTAAATTCAATATTTAATTAACTTGAAACTCAATCAAATCAAATTTTTATTAAATTCGACTATTTCACAGCAATTTTGAACAAAGTGTATCTATATCTCAGTTTAAAAGAAACAAATAGCACATAGTCTCCCTGAAATAGGATAACTTCTTTAAAAGTGGACCGAGTGACTTGAGCTGTTTAGGAACTGTTCAATGCAAAAGTAAGGAGAGTCTCTTTTATATTTTCGCGTCTCTTCAAAAAATAGTTATTAAATTCAATATTTAATTAACTTGAAAATCAATCAAATCAAATTTTTATTAAATTCGACTATTTCACAGCAATTTCGAACAAAGTGTATCTCAGTTTAAAAGAAACAAATAGCACATAGTCTCCCTGAAATAGGATAACTTCTTTAAAAGTGGACCGAGTGACTTGAGCTTTTTAAGAACCGAGGCGTTTAATGCAACAGTAAGGAGAGTCTCTTTTATTTTCGCGTCTCTCTTCCGGTCCATCAATTAATCCGTGATCTCGAAAGTTCAACAGATTACACGGCCGTGACGTCGCGACAGTAGAAAACCGGCGGGACGCGACGACTATCGATTCTATTGTGAATGCTGGTCTTGTCCGAAGATTTCCGGTGACGAGGATATAATCGACCGTACAAACATAATCGGAGCAACGGTTCCTTGCGTCGTTCGTCCAATCACCGACACATTGGATCGCGGATGATTCACAGGTTAAAGACTCCGGCTCGCGTTTCCGGAAATTTCCACGGAAAATTTTGCCCGATCTCGCAAGCTGTTCGAGACGTTTCGACAGATCCCGGTTGGCGAAGGATGCCGTTCAATTTGCATGCGACGCACATTATGCAAATCGATGCACCCCCTCGGACGGATATCATTGAACGGGCGCAATCCTCTTCCGGGTAGTGAATCGGGCCTCCCGATTTTCGCGAGACGAATTCGCGAGACGGCTTCATTACGTCGCACGGTGCTGGCTAAAATATTAAGGGAGGTTGCGACACGTTTTTTGTTCAACTATAAGTGCATAATCCTTATTGCACGTTTAGACTACATTCAAACTATTCATCTTGAATGAGAGATTTTCAGTTGAAAACATATCAGTAACAAACAAAGTAGAACTTTTTAGGAAATCGATTTGGCTTGGCACAGCTACATTGACCACGACTTGTTGCTCCTAATGCTCATGAAAAGTTTGTTTATAAACGGAAAAGTTGTGACGCAACTACTACATTGGTGTTTCCAATACGTTAATGCGGAGAAAACGCATTGTTCCAACCTTTACGACACTTCCTTATGTAAGAATGTTGAATGTTTTTTATTTTTATTAGTTTTTTTTTCTGTTTTTATTGATTTATACGTTATATATATTTTTATCGATTTGTGCAATACGTGTTATTTATTTAAAAATGATTTAACTAATAAAAAATTATATATAAATATTTTAATATAAATCTTTCATTTAATTAATATAAATATTAATCCAATGCGTGGCGTTTTAGTTTTGTTAAGAATAAAGATTACTGACAGTTCCCAATCAGCAAAGAACGAATAAGGACTTTTTACACGGTTTTTGAGTCTCCTCCTTACACTTGTTTGTTCCTTGGTTTCATAAAAAAGAAAATGTGATTCGAATAATGGCCAACGCTGGTCTATAGGTCTTTTAGAAAGCAATACCGATTGAATGGACATCGATTGGGAAAATATGGACCATTCTATCAGAAAAGTCACTAAACTCTTCTCGATTCAGATCGCTGTGCGTCGCCGCGATATCGACACCGACAATCGATTTCCTCTTGTTGTTCCGCGCGAAGGGAAGCCGAGTTGCCATTCGTCACTAAAGGGACAACTATCTTGCCCCGCACGCCTTGTTCTGGCAAACTATTCGCGATAAAGCGTTTCGTTCCGAACCAATAATGCCAATTATACTAGACCGCGGCAAATTTGGCGGAAAAACGGCGAGTTCGTGCCGCGGCATCGCGAAACGTTGCAATGCTTCGAGGCGCACGGATCGTTCAAATTTCCCACGGAAGTGTGAAGCAATAGACTGCTGGATTTTTCGCATTTGTAGACTTTTCGAATAGACGAAATCTTCGGAAAATTCAAGCAAACGATCACAGAGATTTATTGATTTAAAATAAGCATCGACGCTAATTCACAAAAGTTTTTACCACGTTTTTATTAGCTCGGTTTCTTGTCTGTCTCTTCCGTAACAAATATTGCAATTGATTTTTTAAACTAACTTAACGATGAGCTAAAGACTTGAAATTGGAAACATAGGTGAGAACTAACTGGATGTCAATGCAATATTAAAAAAAAATTTCAAAAAAGTCTATCCGTTTCGGAGAAATAACAATTAAATATTTCGATATGTCGCGGTTGCAATACTGTCTAAAAATTAGTACATGTCTCTGTTATACTTTCATAAAAAAATTCGCATACACAAGACTAAAAAGCTGAAAATAATTATGTAAATAAAAATAAATTTTATAAAACACCACGTTTTTAAAAACGGACTAAAAAGTGTTAAATAATTTTTCTTAGTTATAATACCGATTCCTAACCTCGTACAGACAGAGGTGAAAAATTTGTGAGTGTGAATTTTCAATTGCTATGAAAATACTTATAAGATTTCAAACGAAAAACGTTCATTTTAAATCTTACAAATATTTTCATAACAATTCAAAACTCACGATCAGAAATTTTCACCACTGTCTGTATGAGGTTAGGAATCAGTATGTGACTAAAAAAATTATTTTATACTTTTTAGTCCGTTTTTAAAAACGTGGCAATTTTTAAAATTTATTTTTATTTGTTTATCATTTTTTGTGATAGTCTCGTCAATACATTCCGATTATAAAATAAGACCATGCTATCGTTCGGAGCATATTCACTTTTTAATTGACGATTTGATAGAACCTCGATTATCGAAACCAATGATATCTCGATTAATTATAGTTACGCGAGACTGGAGCAGTTTGCGATGTGACGTTATTGAGTCTGAGACGGTCCGTTTGGTATGGTTTACTTTCTACGAGGAAGAACATTATTCTATTGCGTAAGTTTCGCATAATTACGAACTTCGGAATCGTGTATTAAATTGATCGCAGGAGAATTCGAAGTTTCCTCGCCATTAACGCGGGAGGAGGCGAAGCCATAAAGTTCCCTTAAGGCGGTAGATAAATTCATTATCTCGGTATCCATTGCAAGATTGCTCGAATTCGCAATCCACTAGTTTAATCTTTCTCTCCAAAGCGTAGACATCTTGTTGCAACATTATCTCTGCAATGGCTAAATACTACAGGCACGAATGATCGATTATTTTTGTAATATTTTGCACAGAAATTATTAATATACACTGTATTTTACTGTATTATATTTGCCTTTAATATTTCTGAAAATACTCAATATTCTATATTACACATTATTAATTATATAAATTCTTCCAATAAATATTGAATGTGAATTACTGAATTTACCCTCAAGGTATATTCACACAAATAGGTAAAAGGATATTGTGTACTTTCAAATTTACCGCCATTATTGATTGGCATAACCTAGATCACTTCTAAATACACTCACAAGGAGAGTGCAAGAACGTTGTCACACCGATTTTTTATATAGTTGAGACTCTGTATACTTATAGATCTCGATCTCCTATTTACGAATATATATCATTATAGACGCTAACACACACTCAATAGTTTTTCAGATATTCATAAACAAAGTTCTTAAGTGGTATACAACGAGACTTCCACCCGGTGGGCTAGGGTTCGATTCTCGTTCGGTGAAAATTTTTTTTTTCATATTTATATTATTTATTCGCTGTGTAACATTGACTTGTCTATATGAGATTGCACATTTATTACAAGCTGAAGAACAAAAGGATTAATAAATTATAAATAAATTCGCTGTGTAACATTAACTTGTTCGTGAGATATTGCACATTTATTTATATACAAGTTAAAGAACATACGTATTAATAAATTATAAATAAATTAGCCGAAATTAATTCGTTATATATCTCTAAAATAAATATTCGTTGTATACTTCCTCTACAATAGCAGATTTAAGGAGTAATGTAAGAACTTTGTTTATGAATATCTGAAAAACTATTAAGTGTTAGCGTCTATAATGATATATATTCGTAAATGGGAGATCGAGATCTATAAGTATACAGAGTCTCAACTAAATCGGTGTGACAACGTCCTTGCACTCTCCTTGTCAATGTCCTGACAACATTCAAAAAAATTCACAATGTCCATACTCGATTATAGAATCACATCAAAAACAAGTAAGCTGGCTTTTATAATTAATATTCACGAACAATCTTTACTATTACATTTATATAGCTCAACAATATTTTGAAAATTGTGCGATACATAAACTTTTTTACAGGCGCAATACAATATACACATCTTGAAAAGGATTCGAATTAGAATCGAAACGTCGATGATGATTATTGGATAATCTGCAAAATTGTTTTTTGATTAAGTAGTTATTGATCGAAACCGTAGCGCCGAGAACATTCAACATTTATTACTGTATTTTACCACGTTTTTATTAGTTTGCTTTTTCTATTGCTATTAGCTATTGGGATTCGAGTTGAAAGGTAAGATATTTCTAGATTTTACATTGCGATGTTGGTTTCTCTTTAAACAAATAACTAACACGGCTCGTCGTAGTCGAAATGTAGGTGAATTTCTCGTAAGTCAGTCACGTAAGCATGAATTATTTGCACAAGCTCTGAGGAAATGTAACGGATCGAAGGTACGCAGCTGCGACCAGTGTATCGCTCTTCGGCAATATCGGAAGTTGCATGCATCGATGGGGATGCACAGATATTCTGCAAGTCCGATGGTAGAAACAAATCTTCGGCTCGCATTACTTCCACGATCTTTCGATACAATACGCTCGATTTACCAATGGAACCGTCATGAATATGTGCCTATAGACAATAGTGTAGTGTATTTCAGCACGCTATTCTCTCGCGATACTTGCGACAATAAGAACGGGAGGCAGGAGCTAAAAGTTCCCTGGGTAACTTGTTCCGATCATTATTTATAAATAACTTAAATTGATTTTGTGAAATTGGAATTATATATAAAATGTTTTTCTTGATAATGGTCTTAAACTAGATCGAAATGTTGAAAAAGTTATAGTTATTTGTAAAATTGCTTAGTTATTAACATAAGATCGAATATTTGCTCCGAAATCAGAAAAAGTTATTTACAAGTTGTCGATCGAGATAAAGGAAACAGTTATTATTTGTAAAATAGTGAAACATTGCATATATTCAAGTATTAAATATTTAAACGTTGCATATGTTCATTAGAATAATGAACAATGACAATTCTATATTGCACTATGTTTTTAAATACAATTTGTTTGAACTGTGTGGAACTCTTATTGTCATCGATTAATTCTGTTATTATAGACAAGTTATTTTCAGAAATCCTCAGTAGATC
The DNA here is from genome assembly GCA_028455595.1 of Lasioglossum vierecki. NCBI lineage: Eukaryota > Metazoa > Arthropoda > Insecta > Hymenoptera > Halictidae > Lasioglossum > Lasioglossum vierecki. The sequence goes on along the minus strand of CM052339.1, from coordinate 10,930,904 downwards.
TTCAAGCTAAATTTCTTACTGGTTAGAACGCTATAAATAACTTAATGCAGTCGCCTGAAAACTTCTCTTTGAAGATCGCGCCTTAAATTTTCCGCCTATAATTTTATCGTGCTACGTAACTGGATTTTATGAAAAATAATATCGACAGTTTATAAATAGTAAGGAAAATATTTTTTAAAAAATCATTATCGTATGTATTAAATTAAGAACAGAGCTGAAAGATTATTTCAATTTAATAATCGTACAAACACTTGAATTTCATGCTTGATTTAAAAAATAAAAAAGATGTCTGCTTCAACTTCTTTCTAATAAAACTATTCGTATTTGATATACGCTCAAATATAATTCGTTCAACGATGATATTACGACTTCAAACAGGAAAATCAATTTTCATAAGACAATTGTTTCACCTTTCTAACGAATTTGGTATTTGCCGGTTGCAATCGTGTTAGCATTCTAAACATGGAGATTTAAGTGAACATCTGCAATCTAATTATTGAGCTGTAAATGAAACTGAAGCTCTGAATAATGCATCGTGCTTTCAATTACTTAAATACTCGGTTGCAGAAACATGGGCGCGTACAGTACATACTATAGAAAAGTCTTAGGGCACTTCTATTACACTAGAAATTTACATCTTTGCCGGTTAAACAAGTTACGTCGAGTATAATATTACACTATTATTATTATTATTTAATGTTGTAATATTATATAAAGTTAGGATATTAGAAATTTGATAAAAACTTTAATATTTTGTACAGCTACCTCTTGGTTTAGTTACACCAGAGTTGTACTAATTTAATTATTAATTACGTCGTAAATGAATTACTAAGTATTTTAATCAGATGTGTAATTGAAATACAATATAATTGAAGGTGTGCCGTAGGCACGTCACGAGCAACTAGTAAATTCACATGGATTTTTCAACCTCGTCTTGCCCCTATTACTTCATTTTTCATAATTCACTTACGATGTATTTTATAATTGTGCTCCATTGCAATTACGAATTACATTGTAATTTAAATTGAATGAAGATCTAAATTATAAATTACAATATAACTGAATTACAATATAACTGAATTACAATATAACTGAATTACAATATAACTGAATTATAATATAACTGAATTATAATATAACTGAATTATAATATAACTGAATTACAATATAACTGAATTACAATATAACTGAATTATAATATAACTGAATTATAATATAACTGAATTATAATATAACTGAATTATAATATAATATCGTGCTCTGTGCAAATAATGTTTCATTTTAATCAGAAATAATTAATGAAAAATTAAAAATATTTTGATCAGAACTTTGAGATATAAAAATAACGAGAAATAATATTAAAAATGTTTCAAACTTTGCAAGTATTAATGTACGTATAAGACATTCAAGTTTAAAACATGATTTACTTTTTGGCCTAAGGCTTTTGCACAGCACTGTACCTCGTACTCGAATCGAATGGACATGTGGAACGATATCCCCAATGCGAAGACAGCGAAACCTGGCAAAGTATTACAGTCCCATAACGTGCACGAGTCGCGGACAATTTGGCAATGATTTTTCCACAAACCAGCCAGCACACGAATTTTTACAGTCGATTAAATCATGATAAACATTCAATTTGTCTGGGAATAAATTCGATCGAAACACGACTTCGTTGGAACAATTTCATGTAAACCGATGATAGTTCGAACACCTTTCTGTTTCCATCGTATTTTTTACATCATACCTCTCTCTCCCTCTACGCTGCGGAATTTCATTATTCACTAATGATAAAAGTAATTGATCGGTACGTACTTTATGCGTTCGCAGGTTAGGCGACCGTTCGAATGGCGATAAAATGAAATTCTTAATGGACATCAAATAAAGTGCTCATCCTAATTTTGTCCCAGTTAATCCTATAATGAAGAGAATGAGTTGCTAATTCAAATCGATCTTTTTGAATTCCTCTGTGGAGCGCTAGTTAGCTCAGCCAATTCGAACAGGCGGAATTTCATTGACAAGTACAAATTTACGATAGTTCCAAAAATATTGTATTAGACTTCATTCCGCCCATTGTCACTTGATCAAATCAAACCTGTCCTTGGCAAGGTTTCAATCGGCGATAACACTCTTCTTACACGAGTGTGCAAAGGCTTGCCAAAAGGTGATTCAAAGAGACACGGATAAGTTTATCGCGTCAACTATATGTACCCGATACTTGAACTATCAAATGCTCTTAAGGATGTTTTGAAGATATGTAAAAACGCAATAAAATTATTGAAACTTTGACAAGATATAATTCTTACTAAATTTATTAGGATTCACTAAACAGTTATAGAGCAAAAAATTATAAACTGTTATAAAACATCAAATTTATAGTAATATAAAATATAAAAATTTATAGTAAATATAAAATTTACAGTAATATCAAATTTCTAGTAATAACCATGAATATTTCTTTCCGAGGTATTTTTAATTTATTTAAATATTTATTTTTAACCTTTTATTGAGTAATTATATTGAAGTTTAAATCAGGGGGTACAATCATTTGCAAAAGTCACTTACCATTTTTTATAATATGAAAACAATGTGGTTAAAAAATAAATATAACATGAAATTCACTAATTAAACGAAAGCTTTTTAAATTGTTCTACTTTTTTCACGCAAAATGTACTCACGAATGGCTTTCATTGTCAATATATTGATGGATTTCGAATTTCTTGTAATTGTTCCAAACATTTGAAAAATTTATCGTCATCGATTGATCGTTTATTAACATTCAACATTCCCAACCGATGGAGAAAATAACGAACCAATTCATTTTATCGCTTCGTATTAATATTATTTTTTTGTATCACGCCAGTTCTTTCAGTAAAACGTCCGCAAATTGAACAACTGCTCCCACGTTTCGCGTATCTAGATAATGAAAACAGCTTTCCCGCGAATAAAAAACACGGAGTTCCTCAGTCATATACGCTTTACAGAAGAAACAAAGCATCAGACGGAAAATTTACCTTGAAATTTATAGACGTCGGATTTAGAAGAATTTACAACTGGCTCTTGAATTTTTCCCCAGGGAGCACGATATCGTACGTTTTACGAATGCAGAATTGACTGCAATATGTCATGTCCGTCGCTGCGAGACTTCTTGCATGAAACGAGTGTGAAATTATCGCCATACCTTACTCTGTATATCTTACTTACGAAGATTAATATCTACCAAATTAATGAGCCAAAGAAAGCAATGGTGGCAGCGAGTGTATTTCATATTTTATCTAACGTGATCTTTGCTAACTGTAACCCAGCCAGCTTTTTCAGAAATGGATGTCTGCGTCGCTATTCCTGGTTTAAAAATGTCACATCACAATATTCCAGTTATTAAAAAAATTATTACATTTAACAGATGTCGATGTATTTCGTTAATCTAGAAACTTTACGTTACTCATTTTCTGTCTCATTTACAGCAATGATAAATTAACAATATACATTAGTTATTTGAATATAACTAAAGTATATCGTTAATTTATAAAAAGATAAAATAAGACAAAAAGTCTTTTAGAAATTTGCTCGTTCTTGCTTCGTCTTGAAGAAAATCGCAAAAAAAGAAACAAAACAAGTTTTCATTTGTTGTATTTATTCATATACATTTTATTTACGTTATCGACTATTTAATGTAGATATTCTTCAAAATGTTGCCCTCTTGTAAAAATCCATGCATTACATCTAGCACTGACTTGATAAATTGCAACTAAACATTGTTTTGGTGATATTTGGTGCACTGCATCTATGATTCGATCTCGTAATTGCTCTCTTCATTCGATTGGCACCGAATAAACTTTCTGCTTCAAGGTTCCCCATAAGAAGAAATCCATGGGTGTCATCAACTACATTAAATAGACGATAACGTAAATAAAATGTATATAAATAAGTATAACAAATGAAAACTTGTTTTGTTTCTTTTTTTGCGATTTTTACCAAAACAAAGCAAAAAAACTCTTTGTTATTTTGCCATTTAAATTCGAGACACCCTGTACATGTAGTAGTGTAGAATATAAATTTTCGAATAGAAATTTTTGCGTTGATCCGACGGAAATAATAGAAAACTTGAATCTAGCACATGCATATAAAATCTCTCGTTACTTTTATACTCGATTGATGAAGAAGCATGCACCTGTGCAGCGTGGAACGTGCTGCACATAAATTGAAAATAACTAGAAAATATGATCCCGAACACGTTCGAGCCAAAGAGAACGCTCGGCAAGTTACCGCAAGTGATAGTGGTCTTCCTATAGTCAGACAATCGTTGCATAACCCAGCGACTTCTGATGCATGCGTTACTGTGAAATTTACTTTCCACGACAGTGATTCACATTTCCAGAGAACACTTTCGTTTAATCCTTGACCAGCTCGATTTATTTCTACATTGCCAGGCATTACCAGAAGTTTTCAAATCGATAACAATTTGGAAATATCAAACAGATGACTGAACAAGTGAAGTACTGTATTAGAGTGGGCAATTTGTTGGAATAACTGGCTTCAACAATAAGTTGAGTTGATAAAGATACTGAAAGAAAGGGTTCTTTGTTTCTTTGTTTTATCGACCCGCAAGTTAGAAACCGATAAGATATAGTTTATCATTTCTAAGAAGCCCTGAGTAATCAAACTTTGGGCAGTTCTTTCCTCGACCTGACTCAATGGGGGGGGGGGGGGGCCAAAATTTTCCTCCTATTACAATTTATACTTCACTTCATCTATTCTCGTTTTTAAATAAGGAAATCGTGTATGAACATACTCGCGTTGTTAAATTATCAATACCCATGTAAATAAAAAAAATACTTTTCTTAATTTAAATCTGTTAAATCTGTCCTCACATTTGAGAGAGATAGATATAGGAGAAAGAATAAAAGAATATAGAGAGCACATATGCATAAAAATTAAATAAAGATACAGATAGTGAATTAACAGAATATGTTAACGATATAAAGTTAGTGTAAATACGAAGAGTGAACAATAGACTCTAATTGTCTCTTCTTCGAGTTTGTAAATAGTTGTAAAAAGTGTAAATTAATAAGTACTTAGTAAAACATGATCTTTATTTACAGAGAAACAAATTTAGTCTTTTGTTTAATTATTAACACAGGATAGAATATCACTATACCCATATCCACTACAATTTAATGTTTCTATTATAGTTATTATAATTTCGATTCTGCAACCAAAAATTCTGTGGTAATTCACTGTTACGTGTGCTATTAAGAACAGAAGAAATAAAGAAGAAAGCAACTATTTTGTTCTAGGGTTTCTGAAGATGTGAAGATTCTTACAAAACGATCCGCGAGAATGAGAACGAGTACAATAATTCTAAAACTGGCTACAGCACAATACGACGACGGTCGCGTTCAAGCCGAGGTCAAAGTAAACAGAAAGGAAAAATGAATATTGAATTCCGATACAAGAACGTTAAAAAATGGGAATACTTCCAGATATAGCATGGAACAGTCATTAATCATATTTGTCGATTCGCGTATCGGCGCGACTGCGAGACGACTGAACGACAAATCGTCTAAAATGGCGCGGTGGATGTACCTGATGACCCAAAAAAAAACTCGACATTAGGGGTGGAAGGCACGGCCAAGAATAAGCTGTAAATGGTGTGAGAATTGTACAGGCGATAAATGGCTTTATTCAGATAGAAAATAGCTGGCAGATAGGTCTGTTGATAGCCAATTGCCGTGCCACTTCAGACCGCGCGTTTCTTTACCCGGCGTTCGTTTACTCGTTCAGGAAAGACTATGTACTGCGTGACGTGTCTGTTGAAGAGGAAAACGATGGTTTGATAACATCGAAATTTCTCCCATTTTCTTATGCTTTTATACAGGCTGTCTAAAGGAGGCCACCTAAATCCATCTCCTTAGTTTCGTATTGCGTGAAAAAAGTTTAAAGAGTAACTGTACCGATTTACTTTATTTTAATACTATTTCTAATCTCACCATGAAATTATAATACGTTTAAATATTTCTATGGTCGAATAATGTGTTCTGTGAATACAAAAGAAAATTAGTGGCCCTCAGAACCTAATAGAACATAAGAAAATATAACAAAAATCAGGTTTATCGATGACTCATGTTATTTCATAATATTTAAGAGTTTGATAACCGACGTGGTGTTCCATCAAAAATATGTTTGCTAACTTAAAAATCCTCTTGCGCAAAGGATTAACGTGCTATTTGCCTTTGTTGTACCTGAAGAACTAGGTGTTCGAATATGTCCCGTTTGTTCGCACGAGGACAGTGGGTGAAAGCAAAAAAGAACTCGCAGGATCCTAAAGGATACATCGAGTTTCAGCGAAGTAAACGATTCTTCTCGGTAAATTAATCCCATTTATCTAGAAGTGGGGCAATCTCTGCGACCGTTACTGTAGACTGGCCTCGTACATAAGCCGCCCGGGTACCGCGGACGTGTAAAAGTTCGACACTCTTCGGGGACGGCTACATACCCACCCATACCTTTCCATTTCCACGGTTACGAGTGCATACAAACGAGGCACGATGCCAAGTCGAAAATTACATTCATTTGAAGGAGCCGCGCTGCGCTGCTGGTACGATTCGAGAGCGGACTTCGAGAGCATTCATGCACGTCATCGAATTCCAGCGACACACATCTTTCCGTTTATATAAATTCTGTCCCTTCCTTCAAACAGCATATACCGCCGATCGATGGGAATATTCGACGGAAATCGCGAAATCTCTCGAGCCGATTCAAAAACGGTAATTAGTAGACTGCGGATCTTTATGCAAAATAAAAAAATGTTTGTATCAATTGTAAGACACACGAGTCAATTAAAAAATTACTTTTTCTTGGTGAACGATCTTGGTAAAACAAATACACTGATGGCCTTAAATCTTTTTAATATATCCAATTAATATACCCAGCGTTTAGTATCTCACAAATTGGCTATGTGTTGTTGTAAAAGATCGAACCTTTGCGCCGCAAATAAAAATTTGTAATATCCTGAAGATAAATTACGATCGATAACCAATTAATTAATTAATATATCCATTGTTTCAAATTGTTCTTACCCATTTTTGTTATAAGCACATAAAATCCGCAGTCTACTTATATCGTATTCGGCACTGCAGTAAAACAGTTCGATTCCACTGACAATGAAACAATTTACTACCAGGAATGTTTGGTTCTTTCAAGTTCACAATGCGTGCACTTCGATTCGAAAGAAGAAGAAATTGTAACTGAATGAAAACACTCGCGATGGCAGGGTAAGAGTTGAACTTTAAAATAACAATGTTCATTCCCCAGATAAAATGGCGCTTACAACATGAATGGATGGAGCTTCTGCTCCCAACAGCTGTAGATTCAAAGGAATTCTTCTAGAGGGAGTGCACCGCCAATTGATGCAATAAACACGTCGAGGGAGATAAAAAATAAACTAAAGGAACTCGTTAGAAGAATGAGCCTTTGAAATGGAAATGAAATGGTCAACGCTCAGCGGATACCAGAAGCTTAAGACCGTCGACGGAACTTCGATAACGAAAGTAAACTTTCACAGTGTTCAATAATCTCCACAACCGACCCTCGATTAATTTCGAAAGGGGACACCCTTTTCTATTTTTCCCACTCTCAATCTCTCCCTCTCTCTCTCTCTTCCTCTGTCTCTCTCGCACGCACACTTCCTTTCTTCTTCGATATCACCGGAAACGTGTCGGACTCGATGGGACGGGTTTAAAAATTAATTTCAACTTTACAACTGTCGCGGGAGAAAGTTGTAGAAGATAAAGGATAGTGTTTGCGGAACGCCCGAGGAAGTTTAGTTTAGCCGCGTCGTCTCTCTTGAAATAGAATCGTCCACCCGGGGTAAAAGACTGATTGTTCTCTGTATTATTTTTATTGTTATCGTCGTCGATACTGTGTGATTGTTTTACTCGTTGAAAATCTCTTCCCCCGCTTGCCGAAACGAAAATTATTTTGCATGAAACGTTTCAATTCTTTGCAGTCGGGGATATTTTAAATTAAACATTTCTTAGACATAGAATAATTCCATTGTATACGAGTTATTGTATATTATGGATATGAAATTGATACGATATTTTTGTGCACAAAGACGTTTCAATCACTGTAACAGTAAAGAAAACGGAACGGCAAGGTGTTAACGTCGCATCAAACGAATAAATTAAAAATTCGTAAAGCGACTGCATCGTTTAAAGATCACAAGTCAATCCGGTAATGTCTCCGTTATGTTTAGCCAGAAGTGTGGAACTATCCTGGTAATAACGCACTCTGCGGAATTGATAGATAGCACGGTTTCTTCGACCTAGAATAATTCCATTGTATACGAGTTATTGTATATTATGGATATGAAATTGATACGATATTTTTGTGCACAAAGACGTTTCAATCACTGTAACAAATTGCCACAGATACAATACGAAGAGGACTCAATATAAGCTACAAAACTCACTGACAATCTTAGGAGAAATGGAATCTTGCAAAAATGTCCTAAAGTTTTTAAAAGACATTGAAGTATACCAATTGCTTTAAACACGGCTGACTCCACTAGACAACTCAACTGTGGTCACTAATAACCTACAAGGTGCATGTGACCTAGAACGCCAAAAAAAAAAAAAAATCACTGTAACAGTAAAGAAAACGGAACGGCAAGGTGTTAACGTCGCATCAAACGAATAAATTAAAAATTCGTAAAGCGATTGCATCGTTTAAAGATTACAAGTCAATCCGGTAATGTCTCCGTTATGTTTAGCCAGAAGTGTGGAACTATCCTGGTAATAACGCACTCTGCGGAATTGATAGATAACACAGTTGGCTCGTGCAAACGTGACGCACACTTCAGATTTATAATTTTCGAGTATGCCCACATGTCGATGCGCGTGCAATATTTACGTGGAAGAGATAGACGCAGTATTGAACTTTATCGACTATCGGACTTCAAAATACTGGTTGAATTGTTATCGTCTACCCATTAATAAATTGCAACGGCGGTAGTATCGAAGTTGATATTACAATTGATAAGTTATCGGTGGGCGGCTTCGTTCCTCCTTGAATTCGCTGATTGTGAGTGCAATCGGCGGTGCAGTTCCCGCAAATTTATGCGGCTCGTAGTCGTCCGTTGCATTCGTGCGTGAACCGTCAAGATATTAATGTAATCTGTGTCTCTAGTGGGAAATAATATGAGCAATATTTTAACGTGTGCACCGACTTGAATGGCACATTCGTTTGTAAAACAACCACCTCTGATCTGTTGGATATTTAATTTAATGATGCTTTCGGCGCAACTGTTTCCATCACTTAATAAATCTAGCAATTTTGCAATAAACTTTTTTTCTTTCCTAACGCTTCGGTTCAATTTTGAACCTTTTTCAAAGGAAAACTTGCGTCTACAAAAAATATATATATTTTTTTTCTTAGAATATATATATAATAAAATATAGTAAAATAGTAACTAGAATAGGTGAATTGAAATTAAATAAGAATGATATTCATACATATTTGATATAATAACTTTAGTTATGTAAATTGAGTATTGAAAAACTGATTTCGTTTGAAAAGAGTCAAAAACTGAAAACATTGAAAACTGAACATATATTCTAATTACTTTATTATATATATTTTCTTATAGACGCAATTGTTCTTTTGAAAAAAGTTTAAAATTGAACCGAAACGTTAGGAAACAAGACAAGTTTATTGCAAAATTGCTAGATTTATTAAGTGATTAAATTAAATATCTAACATTTATGATCGATAATCGAGATTATCTGATCTGTTGATCTGATGTATTCTGCATTTTGGCTTTTCCAAACGTTTACCGTTCACGAAGGAAAACGCTGGTACAAATGATCGCGAACACTCTGTAGATCTACTAAATTCCTCATTTTGAAGTTTGGTTAGCCAATCCGTCGAAAAATAGTCGAGCGAGAATAATATCATCGCCATCTTCGAGAAGAATCTTGAATACGAAAAGGGGCTGGCGAAGATTAAATTCGCCGAGATTATGTACGCCAAGGAGATGAAGAAGACCCTCTATATTTTCCACTTTAAGGAGTGTTAGAAGCCTATCCTAAGAGGATTCCATTATTAGTCCTTCAAAGAGAACCGTTTCGCGTATCCGCACACATTGTTCCGAAAAAATCCTTTCTCAAAAGTGTTTCTTGAAATCTTCCGAAAACGCGTTTTGTTGACGCAAGTGAGATTTCATTGAATGGTCGGGCGAGGTGACCATTCACCGGAAATCTAGTGTGACGCATGATGGAGGAGTGATCTACGAGCTAATTTCAAGACGATTTTCCGAGATCTTTCATCATCCGGCGTGACACGCCACCAACCTCGTCGATAATTTATCGAAATGGCTTACATGCTCGACCGTATCGATCTTTTAATGTCTCAGACATCCCGTAAGCGAGCTTTGAACTTTAGATTACTATGCCGTACCTAGACAGTCTTTGCTGAGGCAAGGAGTCAGCTTCGAGAAGCTAAAAGCACGCGAGTAAATGCCATAACTTATTCGAGAATTCTACAATGCATTCTACTTTTTCTGAAAGAGACAAGAAGAAGAAATCAAGACAGAAACGAAGGACATATCAAAATTTACAATACTCTATTCATTTAGATTTTGTGCAATTTTTATTACGATATGTGCTTGGATAAAGAAATTTATCGAATCAATTTAGATTTAAGCAACTTCGTAATTTCAATAATTTTAAGGTGAAAAATAGAAAACTGGGCATTTGACCGGCGCACAGTAGGCGAAAAAGCGATCTTTGTGGACAAAAATCTGCCTACAACTCAATTTTCCACCGATTCAATTGAAATTTTTTTTTAAATGTTCGTGAAGATCTATATTTTGATGACGTGCTGCGCAAAAATCGTTGTCAAGAATCCTTATCTACAAAACTCAATAACTCCCATACTTCATCCGCCCATACCATAAATTTGCATGTCCCAGCTGAGTTGCCGACGCTGCTTCTTAACCCTAAACCGCAAAATTTTGAACTGTAAATCTAAAATATAGATCTCCACGAACATTTAAAAAAGAATTTCAATTGAATCGGTGGAAAACTGAGTTGTAGGCAGATTTTTGGCCACATAGATCGCTTTCTCGCCCACTGTGAATTTTTTAGATAAGGATTCTTGATAAAGATTTTTACGCAGCACGTCATCAAAATATAGACCTTCACGAACATTTAAAAAAAAGTTTCAATTGAATCGGTGGAAAACTGAGTTGTAGGCAGATTTTTGTCCACAAAGATCGCTTTCTCGCCCACTGTGCGGCGATGGTAGGTTTAGTGTTAAGGATTATCTCGTACAAATAATATAGGGGGTTCCAGAAATGTGATTTCAAGCAACATTTTCCTTCGCGAAAATGTTCTGCTTTTTCAGAGTCGATCTACTTCCAACCTGAAAATTAATCAACGTCCTTAAAATATGCAAGATCTGTTTTTCTCTCTGACTTTTAAACTTCGGCAGATGTATGTAGATTTTTCTATCAAAGCCAAAGTCCGCTTTGATCCCAGCAAATAGCAACCTGCCGGCGTCGATGTAGGGATTTTGCCAGTGCACGGGGCAGTTTGAAGCAGACAGAAAAAGAATCGGCAATGGAATATTTGGAAACAGATGCAGGGAGCTAATACGATTCTCATTTCGGTGATGCATGTCTGACACGTGCTTATCAACGTCATAAAGGGACAGTCAACGCACGGTGATAATGCAGTTATGGTTCAGCCAGGCAGGCCACTCCTAGAAACGTTCACGAATATGTCCGAGTGTCATGGTGGTGATGTCCCTAATAGAATTAACCGAAGCCACGGGGAAAACATTTGAAAGTCCACGCTCGCAAAATTGCGGGAAACGCTGTGCTAGTCACTTCACCGCAATCCGTCTTCAATTTGATATCAGTGCACATTATATTTGCAAAACTTGATAATCAACCAAGGTAAAGTAGGACGGAAAAATTTTATTCGTGATCGCAAAATAATATAATCAATAAATGATATTGGCGCGAGGTTCGATCAATTAAAAACCCTACAGCAAATGTGCAAATTATTTACGTGTTTCTGACGTTTCGATCCCTGTGTGGATCTTTTTCAAAGAAGCAGTTTGCGTCTGAAAAATATTTACAGAAAATTAGTATGATTTCTACTTCTAGAACTGTGTAATTCCTCTGTCAAGAGAATGAAAATAGAAAACATACTTGCGGTATCAAAGGTACACAACGGAACATATATAAAGAAATATTAAAGAGTTACTATAAACCTTCTTGGTCACATCGTGGCAAAATTGTAACTGAGAACACGCGTTGTTCAAACGAAAATATTTTTCAGATGCAAAACTGCTTCTTTGAAAAAGATCCACACAGGGATCGAAACGTCAGAAACACGTAAATAATTTGCACATTTGCTGTAGGGTTTTTAACTGATCGAACCTCGCGCCAATATCATTTATTGATTGTAAAGTAGGAAGTCCAGAAAATTCTGCGAATTTGTTGTTTGAAAAAAATTGTGCATTGGTTTAACCGGTTCCAAATAGTAACTTAGTTTTGCAATTCGTCGATTTAACAAGACTACAAGAAATTATTTCAAATACTTGACTCAAACAAAATAACAGATGATGTTACATAAAATAACAGATAACGTTACATAAAACGTTGAACTGAATTAAGTAACTAACCGAGTTGTATAACAGAAGAGAAAATTATCCGTCTGAGACGCGAAAATAATGAGCTATATTATTTTTAGTGCTTGAGACTCGTATTTGTTTCTGTTTTATGTTTAACCATTATTGTTTCGCACAAATGCATAAAATTCGCAGTTTAATCACAGCGGTCTATGATTTCCTGTATTCAATGAATGGAGCCCACACCATTCATGGACATCGCACGCCAAACGAGTATCGATCCATTACCTCCTCTGACCGTTAACTTTGTACACTTTTTCGGTACACCTCGCCAAAGCAACGTTAATCGTGAATTTTTAGATCCGAATCTGTTAAATCTTGTGTTCTGTCGCGAAAGCGATTCCGGCATGACGATTCATTTCCTAAATAAAGAACTGCTTTTTCACTGTACGAACGAAAAAGAAGGAAATAAATTGCGACTAAAAGTTGCTCGATGTTATTTCAGTGTGAACATAGCTTTAGATCGTTTTAAGAATGGAGTAACGTGCGTCAAGATATCCCTCTATATACAGGTAAATCGATAACTGGTGGTACAATCCGAAAGGGGGGTGATTCCACATGCAAAAATAAATTGAAAATGTAGAATAACAGTCTTTCATACGAGCCTCTGTTCTCGAGAGAATCGTGTTTGAAAATTCAACACGCCTGCTATCGAATCATCCGACGCGTCTTTTCACAACCAACCGGTTCTACTTCTTGCGAATTGCTAAGCACGTGAACTTGACGGATCGTCACTGTCACAATTATTCAGCGGATTTTGTTCACTTACGACAAAAATGAACAGCTGCAATTTAAAACAGTGAAAACATTAGAACAATTATAAAATACTTTCCACAATCTCTATTTCATTATTTAAATAAATTTCACTCCAATTTGAGTGTTAAAAATCTGCCATATTCATTTGCCTGCATACACCGATCGCAGCTTTCCGTCTCGACTGTAATTGATTTACTAAAATGCTCGTCCGATATGGAAACACAAAGGAACGTGCCCTATCTGTCCCTAACTTGTAGGAGTGTGGAACACGAAGTGGCTAAGAGATTGGTGACTCACGCGGTTAACGCGTTCACGCGTCTGTGGCAGAGGCCGAAGGCTGTTAGGCTCGCTGGCGTGAGTTCGAGGCGTGGGGGACGAGGTCTGGCAGTAGTCACGGCCGTGCTGAAGCCAGACAACGGTATATCACGGGATCGGTAACACAGCATCAGTAGTGAGAGCAGCATCGAAGGCGCACGCGGCACCGGCGACTGACCGAGCGACGACAGACGGATCATCGCTCGAATCGAAGCCAATTACCGGCGCGGACGTCGTCGGCGGACACCGCCGCCAATCGAGTAAGAAACTCGATCCGCAGGGTGGTCTCGGTATTTCTAAGAGACGCGGAAGATGCCGATATCCGCGCTTAACGACCGCGAGACGATGAGATGCCGTGTCGATAAGGGAAAGCTTAAACATCGGAGATCCTTACCTTTCCACGTCACGGCGAGGTGCACGCGAAATCCGACCACGCCATTCTCTCTCTCGAGGCACAGCACCGCACTGCACCATATATACACAGAACCACACTTCAACACATCTCCACCCCACCCGACGGGAGCAATTTCTTTCTCCCAATCTGTACACCCCCTTTTACTTTCCTCTCTCTCGTTAACTAGTCTATTCCGTTCTTATCATCACTCTTATTCTACCGGTCTCTGTCTCCTTCTCGCTTGCTCCCTTATCTTTTTTCCGTGGATCCTCCCCCACCCCTCTCTCTCTCTCTCCCACCCTCTCGCTCGATCTTCTCTTTCCCCTCCCCTCTCCCAATAACCCTTCTCTCTCTCTCTCTCTCTCTCTCGCTCGGTGTACCCCCCAGTCAGACCGGCAGGAAAACCTTGTACTCGGCCTCCCTTTTCTCCGGCGCCCTTTCTCTTCTTTCTCTTCGTTCTGCACGAGACGACGACCGAGCGGAGCCTAACGATGTCCGGCTGCACCGAGGGATCGTGACGACGTCCAACTTGCTCGCCGACGACGACCACGACGATGCCGATGCCGACGACGACCACCACGGAAACGATGCAGGAGATGAGGTTAGGAGGAAGAGGAAGAAGAAAAGGAAGCACCTCCCTGCGGCACGCGCGCGCACGAGAGAGAGAGACAATCCAGCATCCAGCTACGCCCGTGACAGCGTCTGGGCAACTACTGAGGACGATCTGCGCGGTTCCGGCGCAAGCTTTCGTTCCAATTTTGACCGGTCGCGGCGCCACCGTTGTTCATCCCTTTTCCTTAAACGGGCTGCGACTATGGTGCGCACCACCGTCCACCATTCACCACCGCCACGGATCCCCAGCATCGCTAAATTCGCGAACGATCCGCCGGAGTGCTCGCATTTCGGATGGCTCTCCGAGAATCTTGACGCACCGGACAAAGTGACGCGATTCTGATAACGCGGTTCGTTCTTCGATCAGCACTATCAGAACGTTGTCCGTGATTAATTAGAAAAATCTTTTTCATCCTCGCTTCGTCGAATCTCGCAGATAGGGAACACGATTGTGCTGTTATTTTCCCCCGAGTCGCTGTGCCTGCATTCTGTTAACGTGGCTCATTTAGTTGTGCTATGATTATCCGTCATGAACGAGTGGCACCGTAAGGCTCTATCCGTTGTAGCTAGTTACGGTCGAAACAGTTTTCCGCTTTCCGTGAAAATAATCTTTGGAGTTGTATCGCTCTTGTTGGGATATCGTTGCTTTTCTTTTTTGTTGGATTCGATCGAGATACAGGAATGTACAGCTTTCGGATCAGAATAATCGATGAAACTTGAACTTCCTCTTTTTAAGAGAATGTCTGTTCGGAATTGTGAAAACCGGAATTGAATAATAAAATTGTATTTATTGCATTTCAAAATTATTTAGTAAACACGATTCACTTCATCTTTCATTATATCCGACTAAGATGTGTTTTGAGATACTTTTGATACTTCGAGATAAAATGTTAGTGCATAAAATTGCATTTTTGAATTATTTATTAATCCTCGAATGTCTATACTCGTGTCTATTTCAACCATGGTGGAGGAAATTAAAAAAATTTTAAACTTTATTAAATGTAATCCTGTATATTTTGACGTGAAAATGCTCAAAATTCAAGTTTAATCATAGAAATTCACTGGTTCAAAAGTTATGCGTGTGCAGGTTTGAGTGATTTTAAGGGTTTTCGACAAGGCCTTCGCCATAATATTGGTATATACGTATATATTTAGCCATCGTGCGATGAGCGGAGTTCATGCAAACTTTCTGTTGCAAAGCTACGTTATCGACATCACCGCGAGCCAGCGACGAGATACTATTAAAGACTGCCAGCCCCTGTGCTATTCAGCAACATAGGAAGAAAGTGGGCATAGGTGGGCGCGGGGATAACGTGGAACTTACAGTGATCTGAAATATCACATCACTAAAAGTTCCACCAACGATAAGATACTTCTTCGGTGTGGCCACGTTTTCTATGTAAATCAATGTAAATCACCGACGAAAGTTGAACTCTCGAATTGAAAGTATTACTTTATCAAAGAGGCAATTTGAAACGAAAGGAACACGAGAATACATGAAAATACAATAGAATCTCATAGGAAGCTCGTACAGTATTATCTTGATAAAATTTTGAACTACGAAATAGAATTATCATAAGGTCTAAGAGAAAAAGTTTGAAATAATGTCGAAAAATTGTTCTATTTTCGCAGCATTAGCTCGATATAATTGCCGATTTTTAATATTTTATAGAGCAATTGGTGTCATTACCACGAAATAAAATATTATAAATCGGCAATCACACCGATTGCCCGGGTCTCACCACGTGGAGGTTGCTGCGAGTGAGACCCACCCACCCACTTGGTATATATTATACAATGTGTTATACAATTAAATAAAAAATATTTAAAAAAAGTATATTATACCATTATAAATATATATATTATATATTATATTATATATTATACAATCATAATATTATATGTTATACATTATATAATCTTAATATATAATATTTCTTATCGTCCCACCCGACGGAAAGTTACAAAAATATACAATTACAAAATAGAAAAAAAAGCCCGTATAAATAATTGTACTCTTCCTAATAAACATTTGATAGTGCTCTACTTTAGGCCACTGTACAAATGAATATTAAGAACAGGATAATTGTTAGCCTACCCGTCCGACCCACTAAATCTTCTATACCATGGTATAGAATTTATATATTTTATATATGACAAAAACAACACCACATGCAACTATGCCCGGGCAACTATATACATAAATACTACAACTACAAATTAAAATACTACAACTACAAATTAAAATACTACAACTACAAATTAAAATATCACACCTACAAATAAAAATACCACAACTACAAATTAAAATACCACAACTACAAATTAAAATACCACAACTACAAATTAAAATACCACAACTTCAAATTATGATATTTCTGCATACAAGTCAGCTGAAAGAACTTAATTTTGAATTAGTACACAAAAAAGTAACATTATGCAAAATAAATATCCACTCGATATATTCCAAACAACGCGCGAGTGGACCATTTTCTCGCAACACTACTCTACGAAAATGTACAACAAATATCTAAAAACAACGCGAACAGTGCATTCTCTCTCGATGCTAATTTATTTTATCAATAATTGAAAACTCCCGTGCACTTTTGTTTCATTTTGCGCAACTCTAAATTGAACCGCGATTGTAGCCATTTACAATTAAGGGAGGAACCAAGCCGCGCGAATTATATTTTTCGCAACTCTAAATCTACAAATAATAAATACTTTCTTGAGAACGCGAATAGTGCATAATTTGTCGCAACACTAATTTACTATAAATTCGGTATAGAAAACTCCCGTGCACTTTAATTTATTTTCACGCCACTCTATGGGGAGACAATGGCTACGAGAATTTAGGTTGGTAAGCTGTAAGGAATAAAACACAAGCATATGAGGGTGCAGTGTGGCATTTCATTCCATCGCAACTCTAAAAGGCGGGATTTCCTAGTAGTTGCATAATGGAAAACTTTTCTATTAAACTATTCGCCACGATTCTGCGAATTCTCAATAGAAACGCGTGAAAAAGACAATGCTACACGACCTCGAACATCATAATAGAATAGATTCGGACATTGCAGGAATGAGTTTTGCAGGGCGCAACAAACATTCAATTTCATCGACAAAGCTACACCACGGAACGTAAAGATACCCCGTCTTTTACCTTGCGGGCCGACGAGGCGTTCGATACGTTCAACATACAACACGGTGTGTATGCTTATACGATCGCGATCGAACCACTACGTTGTGGGGGGTTAGTCCCAAAAAATATACATGCTGGTGAACGCAGTGGTACGTTCCATGCATTTAGCGCTCACACACCATTAAGTGGCTAAAGGTACACGTCTCTACGTTCGGATAAACTACAGTGTTTTCCGCCATCGTAAGTCACGGCCAATACCATGGCTTGCACTGCATTAGATGCTAATACAATGCTCACCATGATATTGTCGTGCATACCGCCACAGGTGACGTAACTTAATACGTCTTCTTTTTGCGTACGGTATTGTCGAACGACAGCGGAAACACTCGTGTTCCATTGCTGGAACGGCAAACGAATCGTGTGTTATGGCACACACCGCGGGGAGTTCGACGTAGAAACGTGCACCGTGATGTTGCGCTAACTGTTTTGCGGCAAAGTTTGGCCTCGGAACGTACCAATACGTTTCTACTCTATACGTAGTGGCCCGGTGGGCATATGCTCCATATTTTTACGGTATCAAAAATTCTAAATTTACATCAAAATATATTTGGATATCCAAAAAAGTCTTTGAAATTTATAAATTTGTAAGCACCCTGCGCGACTGACCCTACAACGTCGGTCCTCTACTCATTAATCCATTACGAGGTCGCGACTCATAATTCATAATTAATATCTGTTATTACGGGGCGTTTTCCAATATACTACTACTTTATTCCCGCCTTGAAACAACGCGTTGTTACTTTTTCGCAACACTAAGACAATCGCGACACAAATTCTCGCAACGCTAATTCATAACGAAGATGGTGTTAGCAAATAATTCGTTAATTCGTTAGAAACGAATAAAAAATAAAAAAGCCTTTTCAAATCGGCATGAAGTAGAGGCAGGACGAGATAGCTAGCGACTGGGTTTCCAAGCCCATTGGATCTACCCCGGATCCAGACGCTAATGACGACCATCCACCTGCCTGGACGTCGTAACGCCAGGACAGATGCGCCCCTTCGCTCAAAACGTGATTCCACCTCGCGAGTATACACTCCACGAGCTGGCCGCTTTGAGTATAGACCGAAGCCTAGTAACGCTGCCTTTATCAGACAGAGACGGTGCCATGCGGTCATGTGCTGCGAGGTCTTTCCTACTTGAAGAGTAGGTGGAGACCTCCACCAATCTCGTCCAAAACATTCCCTACTTCAATTTTGACTTTGAAAAGTACTATACTAATGCAACGCGTTGAGATTCTCACGCAACACTACTCGCAATCGCGAAAGCCTACACCACACCCGGCAGCGAGTCGTTGCAGCTGGAGCATGGGCGCCTGAAATATCGAAAGACTCGAAAATGCAAACGCGATACTTTCTTGCGCAACGCTAATTCAACGAACAGAGATCCAAAAGACTACTTTACATTTTATAAAAAAGAATTATAAAATCTTTAAACTATTATAAAATTGCAATTAATATTTAAGAAACATTCAAAAATGACATCTAATCTAAATCGCGTCTATTTTATTCGCAACACTAATTTTCATCTCTGTTCAAAAACTAATGCAACACGCGTGATATTTTCGCAACGCTATTACAATCGCGGACGTGCCCATCTCCGCTGATCGTTGGGGCGGCGTGGCCAGCCCATATATTCAACAAATTCTACTTTTCTACAATTTCTACTTTCTACAGACAAGTATAGTGACGAGGTAGTAAGGAAATGACTTCGCATCTTCGGATGCATCCGAAGATGCGATGTCATTAATAGTTGCCCTCTTGAGCGACAGTTTGTCGGGGCCTCTTCGGCATATAGCCTCTTCTTTCTCTTCGGCGGACCGCCAAACATCTGCAACCCTACACGTGCTCGCAGAGTGAAAACGATCGACGACTTCCGAGACGAATTACAAGTCTCGAAAGAAGCCTATCGCTCCTCTGGTGCAATCGAGCCGGTATCGCCACGTTTCGAAAGCCCTAATTCCGCGCGCGTTCGCGTCCGCGTCCGCGAGGAGCTAAGAGATGTTCTCGAAGAATCGAGCAAGAAGCATAAATTCGAACGTCATGCCTCGTTCGATTTAGCTTCGAGACGAAACTTCGAGCCCTACCAGTGACTGGCTACCGTGCGAATCGCGGCCTACCCGAAAGAGAAAACGGTAGCCAGCCCCGGACCCTACCTACTTAGTATTAACAAGCACACAAAGAAAGTAAGTTACCTAACCTACCTAGCCCTATATTTAAAAAATTGCAAAACACAAGCTCTCCAACACATTCACAACACGATCTCCATACACACGCCAGGGTGCAATAACCTATCACACCTAGAGAGTACGTCCCGGGACGCCTCCGACACCCTAGCGTTCAAACCACAAGCACACACTCTAAATTGTACGTACCAGTTGTTTTCCTGAAATCGCCTGACAATGGCAGTGATCATTGCGAAACACGAAATTGTCGAAATTGAAATAACAGTTTAATGTAATTCGGAATATTACTCATTATTTTTAATAAATTTAGAAAACTACAACACATTCCACGAAGATCCATGTAGCATGTCACGGATAAACAGGAATGTGTTATTCAACTGAGTTTAAAAAACCGACGCAATTCCACTGCCTATCAACACACACACACAAGTGGAATGTACGTCGTGCACGAAACACTAACCACTGTCAGTCGCCACATATAATACAAAACAATATTCTATGCCCGTTGCTCTTACCCTCCCGAGTAGCCCTGGGCACGCGAGAGGATCCGAGCAACGAACACAGAATCTCAATATCCTGAAAATCCTAGCTAAAAGAATCGGTTAGATTTTATGCGGGCTAACGTTCTTACATTTTCGAAAAATAGCTTGGAATTTAAAATTTAATCTCGACATAAATGATCAGAAAATGTAATTTAAATTTATATTTTCGAGCAAAAAGAATGGTTTTAATGAAAATTTGTATTTATTTATATATTTATTCATTCAAAAACTTTGTATTTATTTTTAAAAAAACCCTCGGACGACCCTTTCGACAAAGCAAACTTTCTAAATAATGAAAAAACTCTACTCGTGAAAGTAATATATAAATTAATTAATCCAGTAATTATGCTTTGCCGAAAGAATCTATCCGTCGCGAATCGTCTTTTTGTACGTAGTATCAAATATTTTCCAGCGATTCAAAATGATTTAAAAATACAAACAATTAGCTTGATAATAACGAGTATAGAAATTGTGTTCCAAATTACGGAAGATTTATCTTCTCGCAATTTGGAAACTCAGTTATTGAAATTATGTAATTATATTTATTTAAAAAAAAACGCGACGTACAAAAAGACCCTACCTAACTAAAAAACAACAGAATACTACCCGCGGAAAACGCCTGGCGTTTTCCACGGTCACTATACTTGTCAAAATATCAAAAAGTTCTACTCAAATGTAAGAATAAAAAACTGTTGCTTTTGCACTCACTACTTGTTGGGGGAAGAGAAAAATGCGTCACAATCCGCAACTAGCAACAATCGCACCTCGCCTCGGTAGAGCCTCATTGGTTACGATATCGCCACTGCGCAAAGCTTTACAATCCTGGAATCAAAAAAGAAGCATGATATTAAAAAATTGATTCTTACTATACTAACGGGATATAAAGAATCGATTTAAATGATTTTCGAAATAAAAATATAATATAGAAAAAGTATTCAACTTGTGTAAGCTATATTATCACTTTGAAAAGAAAATGTTCAACAACAAAGATTAATTGTGAAGATAGTTTGCTGCTTACATTCTCTCCCCCTTGATGTAAGCACGACACGTTGCTCTCGATCTCAGCTGCCTCTGAACATCACGTATGTCTTTGAATATCCATGAAGTATTTGATGTGTTAGATGAGTTCTGTAACAGAAATAACAATTTCATTTCTTTTCTATCTATCGACTTTCAAAGACTATTATAGTTGAATATTTATTAATTTGTCATTAGTTTGAAAGATTATGTTTAAGAACACAATGCAATTAATAAGAATATGTTACTTACGTTTGCATTCACTGTTGCTCGAAAAAAAGCACGACCGCTACCGTCTCGATTATGTCTATCGAGTAACATTCTTTCCTCAAGCGCTATAATAAAAAGAAGAAATTCATTTCAATCAATCGAGTATTAGAGACTATTCCAGTTGAATATTTATTAATTGTTTATTATAATTTGAAAAGATGATATTTGAGAATACAGGTTAATTGGTAAGATAATGTTACTTACGCTCACGTCCACTCTTGCTCGAAGAAGTAAAACACATTGCGTCTCGACTTCGTCTGTTGTGAGATTCTTTTCCTTCAAGCTCTATAATAAAAAGAACAAATTCAATTAATATTGATCGACCAAGCGTCAAACAATAAATCCGAATTAATACGAAATAAACAATTCGAGTTCAATATAAAACCAAAAAATTAATTTGAATAAAAATTAAATAAACTTGACTTCTATCACACATGACACGAATTCGATTATTCGTCACGACAAAAGAGCAAATATATCGCGAGAAGGCAATACGATTCACGAATAAATTTAAATCGATGAAGAATAAATATTTAGCTTCAACACGGTATTAACATAAATAAAACTGTAGTAAATAATCCGTATTACTATCAAATAAAGGAATACAGAAACCGTACGCACCACGCAAAAATCTTTGTAACAAGGGAAGCGGTAGAGGTCAGAGAGAAGCTCGTAGACGTCCGTCAATTTCGACTGTCGCACTTATAATGAGTCGCGATCGAATTCTTGGGACCGCGAAGGTTGGAGGGGGGGCAGTCCGCAACGATCGAAAATTTCCTCCAAATTGTGAACATCTGGTGGGACGCGGAGGGGAGGGATGAGGAGGCTCGCGAAACGTACATCGCAGTTCCTTCAATACAAAACATTTTTTTTCACCCTGTTTTTACATACATCTGTGGGACAATTTTCGAAACGTGTTATCGACATATCAATAAACAGGATAGCTATGTAAATAGACAATTGGTGAGATAGTTCTCAGGATATGGCGTACTATGTATATTACTTTGAAGGGTATGTATGGTAAAACGCAGGTATAAACCTGCGTTCTTGCCCCGCTGCACTAATAAAAAATTCGATATAAAGTGACCGTTCCGTAAGAAGTACCGTTTTCTTGCTTCTATTCTCTATTCTATTTTTTAAAAATATTATTACCACATTTTTCATCAGCAAAACAGTGTTTGCGGGAAACAGTTGTTTGTCCTTATACGAACATAATAGGAGCTGTGTGAGGGCTTATTATAAAGAGGAGGGTTGATTGTTCCAAGGTGCATTCATGATTTCAGTAAAAAAATCGTTTTGTATTAGAAAAATACATGGGAACCTAAGGGTGGTTGTCTCGATTTTTTCCCCTATTTTAGACGCTCATATTATTAATTATAAACATAATCTCGTTAAATCATGATGGAAACAAGCTACAATCAACCTTCCTCTTTACAATGAGCCTTCACACAGCTCCTATTATGCTCGTATAATGACAAACAACTCGATCCCGCTAACATGTTTCATTTGTTTTTCTAGTAATATTCTAGTAATATTTTGCGTAGCCTTTACCCCTTTAATATTAGGAAGATAAATGATACTCACTCTCGCGTCCGCCGCTGCTTAACGAAGGTACGAAGTAAACGTTGGCGTCTTCACTTCGTTTGATTCTTGCATTGTAACTTTTTCCTCCAAACCTGTCACAGAAGTAACAAATTCGTTAATTTCAGTTGAAAACACGCAGAAAATCAATCAAAATTAACAACAAATAAATAATTCAGTTGAAATTTAAAACCAAAATTAATTTAACCGAAATTATAGAAACTAGACCTTTACATCACGAAACGACTTCAAATGCAATTGACTGTTACGAAACACGAAAAACTCCGAATTAATAAGAAAAACTTGGTTCAAATTGAATATTTAATAATTGTTCACTAAATCTTTCAGAAAGGATGATCAACAATACAGTATTATTGAAAAAAAACAACGGATACTTACAGTGACACGTCCGCCGCTGCTGATAAATCTATGAAATGACCGTTGGCGTCTGGACATTGATTGTCGAATAAGTAGATGTAGCATCGATGTTTTGCTCGCGGAATCTGTAACGGAAAGAACACACAAGCTGTCAGAAATAATAGCAAACAATCAGATGAATAGCATAAAAAACAATTTAATATGAATAAAAAATCAAAATGAATGTGTAGCAAAATTCGATAAACTTTATTTCTATACCACGAAATGAATTTAATTAATTTGATCGTCATGACACACGAGCAAATTACCGCGAGAATGCATCACGATTCGAAAGTAGATAGATGTCAATGAAAATTAAATAAGATCACACTCTACCTCCGGAAAACAGAAATTGTTGCCACTTTCTTGTGTAATTCTGTTAATTTTAGCGAGAAAATGCGAAAAATATATACGTGACTATGCTAAGCAGTAAGTGGTGGCAAATGGCGGTTCAAACTGCGTGTTTGAAAGTTTGCAATAACCGTGCTCTCGTGGCGCCACCTAGCGACGCCACTCGGTAAGCGACACTGCTGGCTAAGCGGCGTCCAACGGTTACTACATTCAAACATGGCAGTTATTGCTCGGCAAAAAGATATGAAATGGGCCAACTCTAAAATGGCATAAAATTTAACTCACTGATCTCCTAATTTCGAAACTTGGATTTTTGGCAAATGAAAGAGACCAAAACTTCTGGTTTCGAGATATGCACAGCGGCAGCAAATAATTTGTTTGGCCACAGTATTAATTTCAATGAACATTCAAATAAATACTCTTGATTTAATTTTGTTCAATAGCATTTGGATGAGGCCGTAAAGATAGGGGTAAAATACAGGTTTTCCATTGAAAACACACAGAAAATCAATCGAAATTAACAATAAATAAATAATTCAGTTGAAATATGTAGTCAAAATTATTTTTACCGGAAAATTGAAAAACTAAAAGTCTACAGCACGACACGACTTCAAATGCAAGTGACCGTTACGAAACACGAAAAACTCAGAATTAATAAGAAAAACTTGCTTAAAGTTGAATATTTATTAATTATTGACTAATGTGTTCGAAAAGGATGATCAACAATACAATATTATTGAAAAAACAACGGATACGTACGGTGACACGTCCGCCGCTGCTGACGAATGTTCGCAATGACCATTGGCGTCTAGACATTGCTTCTCGGAAAGATAGGCGTAGCATCGATGTTTTCAATCGATGGATTTTTTGCTCACGGAATCTGTAACAGACAGAAATAATACACGCAAATAGTCAGAAATAATAGCATACAATCAGATTGAATAACAAATAAACAATTCAATTTGAATAGAGAATCAAAATAAATGCGTACCAAAATTCAATAAACTTTCTACGCGTGACTATGCTAAGCAGTGAGTGGCGGCAAATGGCGGTTCAAACTGCGTGTTTGAAAGTTTGCAATAACCGTGCTCTCATGGCGCCACCTAGCGACGCCGCTCGGTAAGCGGCACTGCTGTCTAAGTGGCGTCCAACGGTTATTACATTCAAACATGGCAGATATTATTTTTCGACAAAAGAATATGAAATTGACCAACTATAAAAAGGGCATTAGGTTCAATTCTCTGATCTCCCAGTTTCGAAACTTAAATTTTTGGAATATGAAAGAGACCAAAACTTCTGGTTTCGAGAGATGTACAGCGGCAGCAAATAATTTGTTTGGACACAGTATTAAATTCAATGAACATTCAAATAAATACTCTTAATTTATTTTTGTTTAATAGCATTTGGCTAATACCGTGAAGATATGGGTAAAATACAGGTTTTCAATCGAAAACACACAGAAAATCAATCGAAATTAACAATAAATAAATAATTCAGTTGAAATATATACTCAAAATTATTTTTACCGGAAAAATTGAAAAACTAGAATTCTACAGGACAAAACTACTTCAAATGCAATTGACTGTTACGAAACACGAAAAACTCTGAATTAATAATAAAAACTTGGTTCAAATTGAATATTTAATAATTGTTCACTAAATCTTTCAAAAAGGATGATCAACAATACAGTATTATTGAAAAAAAACAACGGATACTTACAGTGACACGTCCGCCGCTGCTTGACGAAGGTACGAAGTGAACGTTGGCGTCTTCACTTCGTTTGATTATTGCAATGCATCGATAGTATCGATCTGGGTAGCATTCGATCGACTGCATCTTTTCCCTCCAAACCTGTAACAGGAATAACAAATTCGTTGATTTCAGTTGAAAACACGCAGAAAATCAATAAAAATTAACAACAAATAAATAATTCAGTTGAAATATAAAGCCAAAATTAGTTTTAACGGAAATTTGAGAAACCAGAATTCTGCATAACGAAACGACTTCAAATGCAATTGACCGTTAGGAAACAACCAAAACTTCGAATTAATACGAAATACATCGTTCAAGTTGAATATTTATTAATTATTTACTAATTTTTAGAAAAAGGATCATCAACAACACAGTATTATCAGGTATTATTGAAAAAAACAACGGATACTTACAGTGACACGTCCGCCGCTGTTTGACGAAGGTACGAAGTGAACGTTGGCGTCTTGACTTCGATTTTCAAATACATAGATGTAGCATCAATGTTTCTATCGATGGCTATTTTTCCCGCGGAATCTGTAGCAGAAAGAACAAAATTAATTACAATTGGCAAAAAAACTAAATAAAAAACTGAATTAATAACACATATAAAATTCAATTTAAATAGGAAATGAAAATTAACCTCAACGGAAATTAAAGAACGACACGAATTCAAATATCAAGAGTAAATGATCACCAGAAGGCAAGACGATTCAAGAATAAGTTTAAATCAGTGAAACTGTACAGGGTGTCCCAAAATTCGTGTACTTCCCGAAAATGGGAGGTTCCTTGGGTCATTTGAAGCGACATTTTCCTTTACAAAAATGACGTCGGCGGCTTTGTTTAGGAGTTATTAACGACAAACACGGACCAATCAGAGCGCGGCTATAGCGAACGGAGTCCGACTCAGCGACAGGTCCCGTTTAGCGTGGCGGCGCCATTGGCCGAGCCAGAATCAATCCGCTGTAGACGCGCTCTGATTGGTCCGTGTTTTTCGTTAATAACTCCTAAACAAAGCCGCCGACGTCATTTTTGTAAAGGAAAATGTCGCTTCAAATGACCCAAGGAACCTCCCATTTCCGGGAAGTACACGAATTTTGGGACACCCTGTGTACTTAGCTCGGTTGAATGCAGAATTAATTTCGTAAATAATAAAAACGTTGTAAAAATATATGATAAATAACCTTGACTTCTTTCGAATGATGAAACGCATCTCGGTCATGAACGACGCAGTTGACAAGTTCGCGAGGGTGGCTTGGAGAACCTGAACGCATCTTTGCATATTTAGTTTTCCATGATTGAAAAGAATCCATGGTCCTTGCGACGATTGTGTCCGATGATTAACGACTATTACCGATGATCTGAGATATATGCAAGAAGTTTTCAACCGGGCGCGGACGGTCTATGTTTACATGTGCTATTCTTTTCTAGGTTCAGCACCGTCGACGCTGTCACAACAAAACCGTAAACATCTATGTTCCAGCTACAAACCGACAAGAAAGTGAAGTGTGGATGTTTTTATCAGATTCTGAAAAAACAGTTTATAGCATTTCATTTGGTAAACCTTGAATAAATTGTTTCGTACAATGGCTTCATGTAAATATGTTTAAAAAAGGTTCGATAGGGTTCTGGATTTGTGTTGTCTATCGCGATACAAAAATACAAGAACCGCGTTCGGTGCTCTCAGAATCGTTTTTATTATTCCATAATAAATTTAAATTTATTACAAATTAATCCATTCGTAAAATATCAGGCGAGAGAGAGAGGAATACAACCATCGACGTATTATAATTAAAGACTGTCAGTCTTATGGAACAATTCCTAACCTCCTAAAAATTTTAATTTTTATAAATAATTTTGTTATCGTTTATTCGCGGTTTGATATATCTATTTCAATTTTCGTTAAAGTTAATTTTGATTTTCTATTCAAATTGAATTGTTTATTTATTGTTGATTTTGATTTAGTTTCTGACTGTTTAATTAATATTAATGAAATGGTTCTTTCTGGTACAGATTGCGCGGGAAAAAATATTCAAGGCTCGATAGTGTATAGATAGTCAAGATCGATACTACTTGATGCTTTCGATAATCGAAAGCGTTTCAAAGTGTAATATGGCGTACTGTTTTCAAAAAGGAGAAGACGCGAGCGTGGGTATACATTAGATTTCCAATTATGCTGTTTTGTTGAACATCTTTTTTCATAACATCGATGAATAATTAATAAATATTCATTTGTTTATTTATTTCTTGTTGATTCGTGGATTTACTCTTGCGTCACGACAATAAATTATATATGAATTCGTGTCGTGCCATAGACATCAAGTTTATTTAATTTTCGTTAAAATTAATTTTGATTTTCTATTCAACTAGGATTGTTTATTTATTAATAATTCTTATTTACTTTCAAACTGTTTGTTTTGTTGATATTAAGAAAAAGTATCCATGGCTCGAAAGATCATACAAATGGCCAAGATTGATACATACCACTGGATGCTTTCCAAAAGCGAGACACAACATCGTGTAGTGGTTTCTCGAAGCAGGAAATGATGTGAGCGTGAGTATACAAATTATAATTCCAATTAAACTGTGTTATTGAATATCTTTGTTCAAACCATTAATCAACAATTACATTCAAATTTGTTATTAATTCTAATTTAGTCCTTCACTGTTGGTCGATTGAAATTAATGAATTTGTTGTTTTTGTTAGAGATTTTCAGGAAAAATAATCCACGGATACTACTCGATGCTTTCTTCAAGCAGGAGAGGACGTGAGCGTAAGTACAATTAATAAATGATCAACTTTAATTATATTTCCTATTGAGATTAAATGAATTTATTTTTACTGTTACAAAGCCCTATGGATATAAAATACTTTGAGCCTTACCTTGATGATAAAAGACGACATTTATAGCAGAAATCGAGAGCAACGTGTCGTGCTTCTTCAAAGAGGAGAGAATGTAAGTTACCAAGTCTATCATCATAATTAATCTTTGTTATAGAAAATATTCTTTTTCTAAGTGGAATAATTTTTCCATATTACAAAAGCTAAAAATCAGTTTTACATATTATATTAATAACATTCTACCCGCCTTTTATTATTTTTATTTCGACAATCACTTAAATAGACTCTTTATATCGCGATGGAATTACATGAATCGATCTTTAAACCTGATACGACTGCCTCTAACAATAAGTACTTGCAGCCGGTATGGCTGCCCTTGGAAATTTATTTCAAATCCTCTCAATGGATGGAATGCACCTTCAGAGGGTAAAGTAATTCTGAAGAGTATCTTCTGAGCCTTCTTACCCTGTATAAAAAAATTTCTGGTAAATAATAGGACTCGCAATTGTCTAATTGCCATCATTAGTATATTGGCCACCGCCACTACAATGGTCATAAAAGGTAAAATGGGCCGTTATGGTCGATCCCAAGGCATTTGCCAGATGTCGGGGTTTTCCAGGGACTTTGGGTATGTCGTAAATGAACACGGTCAAGTACTGCTGGTGACAGTATGATTTTTTGTATAATTATCGGTTTATGACTAGAAGGCTAGGACCCTAAATAGATGGGTCCACGTGCTTGTCAGGTGAGCGCCAGCTGTGAAGAACTTTCCAGGGTCCTAGTACGTAATAAAGCAAAACCTCGATTATCACTTGGTAGTAGTACGTTAATGGGATTACATTAAACAATTATCGAAGCCTCTTTCATGAACTATAAACTTTTATATATTTCAATTTCACGCTATTATTATAATTAATTTGTAGTTGGGTAATTATAAATTAAAGCGTCGTGTTTGAATTCCATTTATTTTGAATGGAGTAGTACAATAATGGGTGGAACATTATTTTATACTTGTATTATTTACTTTGGCTTCATGTTTATACTGGCACGTTTCATCACTGATAATACATAAACGTAATAACAAATACATTATAAACATTGTTTCTATCTTTACATTAACTTAATAAACTATTGTATTATTAATGATTATTATAAGTATAACGAATAACATTATAAACGCAAATAACAATCGCAAAGCCGTAAGTACTAATTTATTATGATTACTTGGTAGAAAAAAATATGGTTGCGATTTTTAGTCAGTTTCATTAAACCTACTAATACTGTAAATTTCTTCTTATATGTAACTAATAATACGTTTTACGTGTCAAGTTATATAAAAGGACAAAAGTGTGTAATGATAACATAATAATAACAAGAAAAAGGATCAAAAATATAATATACAAAAATAAAAAACGCTATGATATATAACTATAGAGATATATTGTATCGTTAAAATTAAAATCTATAAATTAGCAAAGGAAACTGTTTATACTAGTCATCAAAATTCGTAAGTAATGAACTGTTACAAACAATATCACCATGATAATTACGTATATTAGCAAGGAACATCAAAACCGATTGCAGTAACATAAACCGAACAAGTCTATACTCTATAATACTTTGGTAATACTTATTGCTAATGTCTTTCTTATGCTCCTTATGTTTTTGGTGCTGGTGTGTTCCCTATAAACAGGAAAAATTAGGCGTAAAAGTTTCTCGGAAAAACTAAACGATACGAAAAAGTAACAAAGATACGTCACGCTGCTTACCTTAACAATCATTTTTATGCTTTCTCATATGATTGTGAAAAGCGCCGAATTTTCTATAGATTTTGTTACATATGACACACGTGTACCTATTTGTACGATTATTAGCGTATTGAACACCGTGAACGCTCTTTAAGTGGTGAATCAAAGAAGATTTGTGTCTGAAACGAAAGTACATTCAATACTTTCTGAAAATCATTGAAGAATACTGTGGATCAGCGATCGCCTCTCTCTTCTTTACCTATAGTGTTTTGTGCACATGTCGCATTTGTATGGCTCTTTGAAACGAACGCAATGAATGAAATGCCTATTGAAATGATATTTTCGGTTGAAAAGCCTACCACAGCTTTCGCAAAGTATTACGTACATACCTGAAAAGAAATTCGGTAAGTAAGTAAGTTCTTGCTGTGAATAAAATCTGATACTACCTCCGTGAGCTGCAGCCTGGTGCATCGCCAATGTGCGCGCTGAGCAGAACGTTAGAGAACATAGCGAGCACTGGAATCTATGGCAGAAATGTGCCTCATATAGTACAAAAATCCATTGAGATCATCAAGGTGCACAGTATTGCTCTTAATTATTTGAACGACAAAGATTTAACATTTTCGCTTATCTTAAATACAATTACACTTAGGAGCAGTGTTCAAATAATGATAAATTCGTACAATTTCTTTCATATAAATCGAAAGTCGCAAAAATGTAAATCAAAAATGCTACCACTTACTCATTGTCATCTGCATCTTCTTCTGTGTATACCTTAGTTTGTAATGTGTCTACTTCTTCAGCCTTGAGTAAAGCTAGAGACAAGTCCAGCTTGTGCAAGAAGTTATCATAGATATTGTTGTACGTGTCGCATTCTGCGTTTTCCATTTCTGGTAGCTCATTCAAATTCCTTTCTTCAATGTCCTCGATACAAGAAATGGTTGATTCCATGGGAGACAACACTGCATTTTCTAATGTGTATTGTGAAACAATTTCAGGTATATTTGATGTATCCATATCTGAATTACTTTCATTGTATTCTTCGTTTAACAAATACAAACTATTTTCATCGCACTTTTCATCGAATGTACAACTGTCAAGTATAGCGGGTATTGACAAACATGAATAATTTTCATTATACTTTTCATTGAAATATTCATCAGTTGAATTTATATCAGCCTTCGCAACAGGTATACCGGAACAATCAATTTTTAATTGACAATTAAATTCATTATTATCGATAATTACATTATCTGACAAAACTCTGTCTTCCACCGAAAGCATTTTATTCTTTCCACTGTTCGCTATCCAGTGTGTAGCACAATCTTTATGGCAGTAATTGCAACCAGAATTTGACAAGTAGCCTGATTCGTTATTGTTCTCGCTCAAGCATTCCAACAGGTTTGAACACTCTATTTCATCCATGTCTAGTTCATTGCCATTAATATTGCATTCAGTTTCACAAATTTCACTGTCGTATATCGTACTCGAAGAGTTGAACGATTCTTTGAAGTCTGTCGCATATTCTGTGAAGTCATAGTTACTAAATATCTCGTTGCTCGAAAAATCAATGGAATCTTGCAACTCAATGGGTTTAGTTTCTCTCGAGTAGGAAGCACTGTGAAACTCTGTCATGAATTCTGTTGATATATTGTGCAATGTTGATGGCAATGAATTTTCATTCTGCTTCTTAGTTTTAAGAGCAGACAGTTTATTTCTACTTTTATTTTTTCTTGTACTGTTTGTTCTCCGTTTTTTTATTTCTTTATTTTCATCGACAAAGGTGTGAATATTCCAAGTTGGTGACTTTTTATATAAATCAGTGAAATTATGTTCTTGTTTTCTTCTACGAGTTGATTTTCTACATTTATTATCTGTTTCTATGTAACTTTTCCCAGAAAATGAACTATCCAATGCTATTACTGAACTATATGGTTCCTGTATATTTTCTTTCATGTTGACAACTTTGTCCAAGGGCTCTTTAACAGTTTTGTGTATCTTTAGATTATTCTTCAATATATTGGGAATTCTACGAGTCGATGTTACAGTACTTTCTTCAACTTGTTCCTCAAAGAAGTTTATACAATTACTTCTTGCATCTACACTTTCCATATTCAAAGAATTATCCTTTCACGAGTACTGTATAAATTTCTCAATGTATATTATTTCATTAATAATACTTCGTTTTATTTCGTATTACTCATGTTACATCTATAAAAATAATTATTTTTGTATATTAACGACTATAATTAATTTACACAGTTTATCAGAGGAGAAAAACGACGTAGTTACAAGTTTGACATATTAATTTTCGTAAAGTGAACTTACCCGGTTGACAGTGTAAGTCAGTGTATGTACTTTGATTGGAGATTCTGTCTGCTTGCACTGTGACTTCAGTCGTCACAGTAAACCGGTAGAAACAAAGTGATTAACGTATTCAGCTGTATGTGAATGATAAATTTTAAACGACTCGTGAAACAACAATGTTTCCAAGTGTAAATTCTCGTCCATTAACTGTCACTGTGTACCTTCGCGAGGTACCATTGCTACCGATGATCAAAAGTAAACTGTCTTGCTACGGACTGGGACCGGGACCGGGACCCCCGAAAGCGCTATGGTTATGGTTTAGGTAGATAGTAAGAGAAGGAATATGAGACGCCCTTGAAGAGCGCGATAAGTAACATAAACAGCTCAAGAGAGGAGAAAAAGAATTTCGTGACGAAAAGTATGTATGTTATTCATTCAAGTGTGATCTTTTTTTAAATGTACATAACGGTTGCTACTTTTTAAAGTGCGCAACTCTTAAATCGTTCGATGTACTACAACACATTACCGTATGTGATCAACAAATTGTTTATAAAAAAGAACTGTATGTATACGTATTTTTCGTAGTAGTATACAGTTTTTTTAAACGATGCTTTATACATTTACGTAAAATACATATTCAGTCTTTTGATCGCGATATACGCGATGTGATATGAACTACTGTGTAATTATAAAAGTTCGATCGAACATCAAAATCTTGCAATACGAATGAACAAAACATAAATTTGAGAAAAGATCGATTATTGGAAACGTCAGTTTTGACTACTTGTCTTGTTAGCATTTAAAATATAATTCGAGATTATCATACGCGTTCATGCTTTATTTGCATGTGTGTGTGTACGTTTCGATAACGAAATTAAACGTTTTAGTTTGTCGGAATATGTAATTAAATGTTTTAGTTTGTCGGAATATGTGATTAGATGTTTTAGTTTGCCGAAATATGTAGAACTGTGCAATCTATTGAAGATGTGGTTGAAACATAAAGTGAGATCGAAAGTGGTACGATAATAAAATACTTTATTGTGGTAATATGATTGGGTGTAAGAGTAAGTAACAAAAGATGGTGTACGTGTGAGAACAAAATAAATTAAACGCTCTGTGCCTTACAATATTTGAACGTCGATTTGGCTTGTATAATTAGATAACATAAATACAGTTACCAATCACCATCGTCGGATACATCATTGTTTTGAAGCCTTAGCGTAGAAAACAATACATCTCTAACTTTTGGCTTTGGATCTTCGGTAATTTTCGTTGGCACAGCTTCCGCTTGACCCAACATCCATTCCAGCTCTATTGCGTATTCATTTGTGTTAATATTATTCAGCAGAATACTAGTTATATACATTAAAGTATTCATAATTCTACATACCTGCTTCTGTTAGTTTCATGCCCCTTAATTCTATCGGACCAATGAATTGTTTCATCATGTTTCCACTATGATAAACAAAAATACAAGGAAGATTGCTGTCCGGCCAATTAGGAATGCAAGTGGTCGAAATACTTTTTAAGAATTTTGTTGTTGGAAACTTCCTTGCCAGATTAGCCAAGTACTGATTAATCAGCGTACAAAGTGGGATGCTAGAAATAATAATTATGATAATAAATAGCCCTTGATCGAATTTTTCTTTTTCAGAGATAAATGTTCATACCCAGACTTGTACAAATGAAGAACTACCCAAATATCTTCTCCAGCGTTATTTACTTCTTGAACATAATCTTCTCCTGATATTTCTTTGACTTCTCCGTACTTAGATTTACTAGCCAGCTCCTTCATTTCGGCTATCCGCTTACGACGATACTCCAATAGAATTTTCTCATCCTCTTCATCTTCCAATTCATCTAATTCATCTAACGTTTTGCTTTCTAAATCGTCGGTTGCTAAAAAATGTGGAAATATCATTAGAAGTCGATACAAAACATACAGCAGAGAATTAATAACAGAATATTTCAGTACTTCGTCCAGTCTTCTTGTTTATAGTATTTTCGACGATGTTCAATATTTCATCTTCCGTTACTTCTTTCTCTTTCTCAGGAATAATCCCTTTACTCCTAAGAATGTCATTCCACTGCGTGTCTTCGTTCGGATCTTGCTACAATAATAAAATTCAGGTTATACAAACATATAGATAGAGCAGTCCAAGAGAAACTTGTTTTAACTTGTTCTTACTATTATAATATCGAGCAGCTAGAAACTAAAAATTATTTCAGATCTTGAATCTTGATATTGATATTCCTCTTTTGGTTTCAGAGATATTCATCTTAACATAACCTCTATTCCGAGAAGTCAAATCGTCACTTACCATGGTGAAATAAAGCAACTACTAACGCGATATCAGCGTAAAACGCAAATTGGCAGTATGCGATTGAAGAAATTGATGCAACTGATTTAGTTGAAGTGTCAAAAATCTATTGTACACGTATGACCGACAGCTGATCACGTTTCACTACAATGAGGTGCGCTGCACACACCCGTACGCTTACACACGTGCATTTATGGTATCATCAATGACGCATTCACACTCCAATCTCATTCTATTTAAAAACTGTGTCATTAGGCGGAGGCGCCTCACACGGTTGCGCTGGAATTCTAAATATATTTTTTAGCCAGACATATTCAGCAGTGAAATCATATTCGGAATTTTCTCGTTTTAACGCTAAACCTACCACCACTGGTCAGAATGACCGGTTCCAGATTTTTTATTTTAAAATTATTAAAATAAGAAAAATGATTTCATAAGAAATGACTATGTAAATATTTTTAGTAGATCGCGTATTACGATAGGAATCGCACAAAGTCTAAATAAAATTAATCTTGTCATTTTCATTTCAGGGAAAAAAATAATTTGGAGAGAGTCCCGTAACGAAATAACTATCACGAATAAATGAAATGGCTCAACAATTGAAATCTCCTAACCGAAATTTTCCATTCGAAGAGGCAATCGCGGAGTCAACAAGTACCAGGTAAAAAAGTACCCTCCGTAAAAGGATTTTCTAAGAAATTGTTCTTACAATTGCTTGCCATAAAACGCCCCGGCTGTCTAAAGGTACGTTAACGAACTTAAAACGTGAACCATAAAGCGCACAGCTGAAAGCCACGTGTTGGACTTTCACTGTTCACTGAATTGCTAAAACTGACCATAGGAAAAGGTAGAATAAAATAGAACCTTTTTTTACCTATTCTATGTTTGTATATACAATAACTCTCTGTCCTTGGCGTAAAAAGCAGCACTTTTCCAAATAATCATCGATTAGTACGCACTGTCCCTATGTACAGGGTGTTCGTGATAATTCTGTACCAACGTTTTTATCGTAAACGGTAAATTTCTAGAAAAATCCGAACAGGAAAGTTGTAGAGTATTAGTATATTGTTAAATGTATTATGTAAAAAATGGTTTACCGATCAAATTGTGCGTGCACAAGTTCTCTTTCAATTCGCTGAACATCGTTGCAATAATTTTGTCGCAAATATTTCGTGTACACCGTTCAGGTACAGGGAGTTAATGTTATGGAAGAAACATACATCAGGTGTGTGGGAAATTGTAGAGATTAAACGGCAATAAAAATAAGTGTAATTAAGGGGAATAATAATTGCAAAACGAAAGTTAATTACGTAAGGATTCTCATTAATCCGAACTACACACGTGGATTAGGTTGTCACTGTATTGTGCTTCTTGCCGATATACGCGTGTGTCATCAGGATATAAACGGCAAGAATCATTGGAGCAGTCCATAGACTGTGTCGCCTGTAATCAGTGAAACCGGTTAATCGTGCAGCTGTGCTGGACCACGGTTGTGTTTTGTGTCTCACACCAAATACCTAAAACCAGTTTGAGCATCGCCGTGATAATATTTATAGGCATATGGAACGATAATTTCCATTTGTAACGGTACATACAACACAACCTTCGAGACCTATAGACTCGGGGTTGATTCTTTAATTAATTTTGTCCGGTCATTTAAATTCGACGCGAAATTGCGAATAGTAACGCGACACAATCAATTTTTTTATCTTCTCGTTCTTTTCGGTTCGAGTATAATGTTAGCTCGGATCTTTTCTTATTAGTTATCTTTAAAATGTATGGGGTGATTAAATGATTTTTATTGGTGAGTGGATGGTGCATTTTGGGGGTCCCATGAAAATCACCGACACAAATTTCCCCTACACGGTTTTCACCGACACCAGATTTGATCGACTACGCTTTTAACCAACAACGAATTTGATCGATTAAAATCGTTGTCGGTCAAATCTATTGTCGGTTAAATTCGTTGTCTGCCAAAATTATTGTTGGTCAAATCTGGAGTCGGGGAAAGTGTCGGTGATTTCCATGGGACCCGTCTGAGTAGGGGTGCTTTGGTAAAACTATGTTTATGCCACGCACTCAAGTAGGTGCGAAAGATATTGGAGAACGATACGGAAACTAAAATATTTGCTTGTTTAAGATCGCCCTGTCAATGGGTCCACTCATGAGGAGGTTTCAAAGTGGTGTCCTGTGACACCCAAATCATTCTGGGACCGCAGGCGTCGCGTCGAGTGTTTCTAGCAGACCTGGGTAACAAATATTTCAACTATGAACTATTTACAGGGTCCCATGGAAATCACCGACACAATTTCTCCGACTCCAGGTTTCACTGACAACAACTTTGGCCGACAGCGAATTTAAAATCGTTGCCGGACAAATTCGTCGTCCGAGGGTTAACGAAACACAATTTTATATCGAACAACATTGTTGAACCTCTCTTATTTCCGAAAGAATATGCAAATGAAAAATTATTACGATGTTCTTTAGGGGATGTGAATCGGATTATTTTTCCCTCGCGAGTTCAATCCGATACGAAAGCTAATCGTACACGCAACACCGAGAAATACTCGATCCGTTTTCACGGTACTTTCACGTCGCATGTACCTTTGTGTGGCGGAGCCTTTGTTACCGCATAAAAGAAACATGTTTCTTCGGCGACGCCAGGCAAATTGCAGAAAATGCATTGTAGGAACGGTCGCTGACGGATGAAAGTGAACACGTGTATCCTTTTGTGCTTAGGCTTGTAACGCGAGAGGAAATTTTTCAAAGATCCCGAGAATCGCGTTTCATCGGGTTTGATTAAAATCGCCGTAATTGAAAGCCACCCGTAGCCTCCAGCAAAAAATTGTTGCGGTTGCACAGTTGAACGCATTAACGGCGTTCGTACACTAGTAGTGTAAAGGCTGGCGAAGAAAATAGATTAAGGGTTTGGGGCAGAGTTGTCCAGAATTATAATTATAAAGTAATTTATAATTCAGATCTTCATTCAATTAAATTACAATGTATTTCGTAATTGCAATGGAGTACAATTATAAAATACATTCTAATTGAATTATGAACAATGAAGCAATAGGCAAGAAGAGGTTAAAAAATCCATGTGGAGGTTTTAAAAAGAAAGAATTTATTATTTATAAATTTACTAGCTGCTTCTGACGTGCCTACGGCACACCTTCAATTATATTGTATTTAAATTACACATTATTCTGTAATTATTCTGTTCATTGTCTGATGTTGTTTAACAAAATCAATGAAAGAGAATGTTTTCTTTGTGAAGAGATCACAAACTAAATATTTCTGCAATTTTAAATTTGCAATCGAAAATTGTGTTCGCCAATGGAAAGGAAAAGTAGAAAAATTCTGACGCGGTTTTAGGGAAATCGGCACAATGGGAAACGTCAAGGAAATACTGATCAAAGCTTCCCTCGCGTGAGCGTATATTGCACGCACCGTTCGCCGTTATTGTTTTCCATTGTTGTGCTCTCTTTTTTGCGAAAGTATTGTTTGGTCGAAGCGCTCGTGTTTCCGGTTGCGTGCTGGATCGGAACTTAACCCTGTATTTAGGCGTGTGCAACTCGATTCACAGGAATTTCTGTCGTTTGTATTGCGTATCACGTTGGAGCCACGGCGAAATTAACTGTGAACAAAGTGCTCGCCTTGGTTACACTCTTTTGTGTGTTAACACACTGAAGCCATCCAGCAGTTAGACTGATTTATTTTCATCTTTCATACAAATTATGAGAGTGTATTTGTTAATATTTTCATTCTTCTTTAGTACAATCAAGTATCTGAGCGAAATGAGATGCAGAAACATCCGAGACAATATTTCCTACATTAATTATTAATACTTAATACTTAATTATTAATTCATTAATTTTCCAACATTATCACGAACTTTTGCGCGTAGAAATATTTACTTCTATTGTCTTTGCGTAGTCATCGTTAATTTTTTTTTTATTGAGCCACTGAAACCTATTATAGGTTTATTTCGACTTTAACAACTTTGTTTTTACAGTAGTCTTACAGTTAGTGTACAATGACAAAATTAATAATCTCTAGAGGTGAAGATTGCAGTCGCATAAAAACTGAAAAATATATTCACAGGCTTTAACATTAGGTTTAGCAAAGAAAATGTCCGCTTTTAATGGTAGAAAAACTTAATTTTACGCAACTTATTAATCAATTTAATTCTTTGAGAATCATAAAGACAACACTGCCATAAAACATGATCTAAGTCCTCGGAGCTATAATTACACTCACAACTAGAATTACTGACAATGTTTACTCGATGCAGAGAGGCAGCGAGATTATAATGATTGGCCCTGATACGGTTTACTGTGGTTATAAATCGTTAAGTTTTGCCGTGTCTGTTCTTGTATATTCCTTTTCATACCATTGCGAATACAAAAGCATCCCAATTTCGTGGTCAGCTCCTTTGTTCAGTTGATATAATCCCTCCTGTGATTAGGTATCGATAGTTCTCAGAGCCTGTTTCTTTGAATTGCTTATTGTGAGCGAAGATCAAGCTTGCCAATTCCCGTTCGCGACGTGACGAAAATGTCAAGTAGGGTCTATAATACATTGCTAATTTGTACTTGATCGGTTCTTGATACTCGGAAAAATTTCAGTTTAATTAGAGGCTTAACCCAACCCTCGTTACGCTTTTACATTTAGGATTTCAGCTATAGGTGAAACCCAGATAAAATAATTTGATGAAGCATTATGTTTACATCGAAAGAGTTACCAAACTGTCGTGTCCGAGCTTCGCGTAGACGTTTTCACGTTTGCCCGTTTCGCCAAGAAAATTTGCATAAGCTCGCGTGAACGGCATCGTGATTTGTTGAAAAAGGGAGTGGAAGGGACGAATCGACCTTGCAGGCAGTCACGTACGGGTCCGATAGTGCCCTGAGGAAAGGCGCGAAACGAAGGGAACGAAAGAGAATCGGAAATGAACGAGGTTCTAAGCGACCTAGTATGCACATATAATCTGCCCGGTAGAATTTGTTCGGACGCGTGTATGTCCATTTCGTTTTAGAATGTAGCCTACCGGAAATTTGCAGTTAGCTGCATTCCTTGCAGGACTCGGTGCCGCAGGAACACCTCCATCCGCGTGATCGTTAATTACCCCTCGGCGAAAATGTAATTTTCAATCCAGCTTCGATTGGCTTTAATCCGACGCTTTAAGTGAATTTTAATTGGTCAGCGCTTACCTTTCATGTGACGGATTAACGAAAGCAAATGAATCTGATCGCGATACACGTTTCCCAAGATTCTACAGGGCTTTAACATTTAGCTATCTCAAATATAATCTCTGTTTTAATTGGATTTACCATCCGGCACGT
>CM052339.1:10871210-10881919 GCA_028455595.1 Lasioglossum vierecki | reverse complement strand
ATCCTCCAACGATCATCCCTTGTTTCTCTACCAACTTTCACTTTTCCACCCCTACTCTACAGTAGAGCTGTGACTTACGAGATACCCGGGTAAACAAAAATTACTCGGGTACCCGGGTATTCGGGTAAACAAAAGTTACCCGGATCTTTATGCAAAATAAAAATCGTTTGCATCAATAGGAAAAAGCAGACGTTATATTACGATTACTTATTATCTTGAACGATTTTAATAAATTTAAATTAACCCTAGTAGCACAAAAATATTGGATAAATATTTTTTTCAAATATTGGAAAAATATTTTTTAAGCCACATTTTTTCATATGAGAAAAATATTGGATCTAAATATTGTATACATGTACAAGAAATATAAATTGAATGTTTAAAAAATATAAGCTGAATATTTAGAGAATATAAACTAGATATTTAAAAAATATAAAGTAAATGTGAATCCAATATTTGAAAAATATGAATTCAATAAAATTTTCACATTTAAGAAAAAGTTATAACAAAAATTAGAAACTATGAATATCTGTTACTTTGTGTGCACTGCCTGAGGGAATATTTCATTTTATTTTCGAAAGGACCTTATTACGATTAAGAAATTTTTATATTATATTATATTATATAATATAATTTCTGATATTACATAAAGATTTATTTTATAATTAACAAAAAAGTATTTTCATAATATGAAATAAATATTATATGTACATTAGGAAAAAATATTCTTTCCTAATATTAAATAAAGATCCATATAATATTTAGAAAAAAGTATTTTTCTCCTAACATGAAATAGATATTTCCTGCATATTTAAAAAGAAATATTTGTTACTATATAAAATAAATATTGTATGTATTTTTAAATATTGAGAAGTGAATGATCTCTTTTGAATATTATATGAATGTGTATACAATATTTTGTGCTACTAGGGAATATATCAACGTTCTTTTAATTTCATTATTTTTTTAAATTGCACAAAATCATTTATGACTTATGTCTTATGAGATACCCGGGTACCCGACTATCTCATGGGTACTCGGGTAAAAGTCCGAGCTCTACTCTAAAGTCATCCTTCCTTCCACTTTTCCTAAATTCGTCTCTCACATTATATAGCAACTAAATTGTTGTAACTTCTCGAAGCAATCCAAATCATATGGACTTTTTTTATTGTGACGTAGTGTAGATGCAAGGAAAAATTTAGGAAAGTAAAAGCGTGTTTCCGATGCCGATCTAGGGAAGTCAGTGTGCGGGAATGTGTTAAACGAAGCAGTAACCGGACGTGATAGTATGTAGTTTAATTTCGGTGTTATCTTTAACGCGGGTTGGGCGTCGTGACGCCTCCCGCGGTCTTTACGGCACGGCGCGGCGTCGACTTGTGTGTCCAACGGAAATAACCGCGTCGATACTAGCTTACTAGCAGACCTCGAGTTTATGCCATAATACGAGATCCACCCCTCTTCGTCACTTCCGTTTTTAGTTGACCGCGGTTTCTTCAGGTTCGTCGCAACGTGGCTAGTTGATTTTGCGGGGAAAATTACGATAACGATGATGTACCCAGAGGTTGGCATTATTTCGCGAAATAAAATACTCCATTTTATGCAGTAAATCCAACATTCTTTTTCACGTTTCGTTGCCTGAATGTGAGAACTAGGTAACTTGAAATTTGGACATTTTTTTTCTTAAAGATTGTTATACTATTATTAAAAATATTGTTTACATTATCAGATATGTCGGTATCTAACCAATTACTAAACATTCAAGTATTGTTGGAGGTATTAAATCAATTTCATATCTATCAATTTTAAAAAAAATCATAGAGAATGGAAATATTCTAACGAAGAATAGCTCCGAGTGCAAAGGGTTAAAGAAGAAATCAAGTAGAATTTAATGTAAAAACTGAGTAACCTATCAAAGTAATCTACGACATCTAGTGAATAATAATTTAGTTTAATCTCGTTAACGTAAAAAGTATGCAACTTCTGTTTTTTTTTTGCAAAAATTGTAGCATATTTGCAAGAAATTGTAAATTTGTTACATTCAGGCGGCGGTTTGTTGTATTACGAGCACGAAAATTTTGTCGAACAGCAATCGAATAGAAGGGCAACTATGATTTGAAATAGAAATAATTAGTATCCTTATTGTCAGAAATTACGACTCAGAATTGAAGGGGTTTCTACTCGGTAGCTAGTTTCCCAGTGATATGAAAAACCATTCGTTGAAATTTCCTCGTTCATACCGTTAGAATTGACGCGAGTCCCGTAGAAGTTCCTGGAAAGTGTACAGCGAAAGAACTGGAAAGAAACTCTCTGTAAACGTGTAGATGGTGGTCGGTCTATAAATACGTTCGCGTACATTGTCATTCCGAACAACGGAGCTTTATTACGTTGGGATGCATAACACGTAGGGGATAGTCTTGCGAAGGAACATAAGACGGCGAGGACAGGCTCGAAATTTTCAGATTTTTCAAAGCCATTTTACAGTGGCTTATTCTGTTAAAGGACGTTCGAATACTTTTGTAGCTCGCTGTATTCAGTAGCGTGTTATAACTAGTTGGTGCCTTCGGCAAAGTAGAACCCAACAAGAACATCCTGTAAACGGGAGTCAAGTTCCTGTGGCCGTAAAAAGTTGTGAGATCAAACAAAATACGGTCAAGTTCGTTAGCTTAGAAATACCTCTTGCAATACTAAAAAATGCGTTTGTAAAAATTTGTTTAAAGGAACGCAATTTAATTTTTAAAGAGTTCCATAGAGGGCTAAATTATTCAAACTTGGCCGTTACTTTTTAAACCAATAGCCATAAAAGGTGTTAAGTAGCGGCCAAGTTTGAATCATTTAGCCATCCATCTAACTCTTTAAAAATTGAATTGCGTTCCTTTAAACTAATTTTTACAAACGCATTTTTTAGTATTGCAAGAGTGTTCGGGGCCTTTGCTTGGGGCCCCGGGTATTTGTCCAAGTTGCCTATAGGATAACGCGCCACTGACTGTATTTTGTAATAAATTGGAATCAATAAACGTGAAATTCAATTATTTTTGCTTTACAGAAATTGAGTACACTCTTTTAGATTAACTTCTGAGGCGAGGTATACTGTCCATATCAATCCGGTATGGTCTAGTGGCTAGGATACCTGGCTCTCACCCAGGAGGCTCGGGTTCGATTCCCGGTACCGGAATTTAATTTTTTATATTTTTTTTTTTAAATGATCTTGTTTGAAAAATTGCGTAGGTCTCGAAATTAGTTGTCAACCTTTTTTTGATCCGCTGTCCGCATACTGAGGGGGAGGGAGATAGCTCATACCACGCGTGTTCTTTGCAATGAAGTTGTCAACCCAACACTAACATATTTATATGTTCACAGTCATTACTTATCAGTGAACTGTTTCGATTACGTTCGCGACAATTCGTGTGTACTTGTAGTTAGCTTTATTTGTGTAGATAACACTTATCTGTTACTGTCATCTCATCACATCTTCACTCTTATGATGATGCAAAGCAGAACGTTCGACTATTGTCTGGCACTGCAATATAGGCAACATATTCGTTTGAGTGGATACTCTTTCTCGTCTATTTGCACGTCTTATTAGGAATCGCTTCGATACCCGGCGTCGATATCACAATCTAAAATTAAATCGCCCTATCACAATGGTTCGTGTGAGAACAGAAAATTGATGAACGTGATTCTCTGAGTACTATTTCGGTCTGAGTCTGCAACAGTGTTCTGATATTCTTCGGCAGTCTGTTACACACTCGTGGGGGGGGGGGGGGGGCATCCATTTGACTTGTCAAAAG
Source organism: Lasioglossum vierecki (assembly GCA_028455595.1). Classification (NCBI taxonomy): domain Eukaryota; kingdom Metazoa; phylum Arthropoda; class Insecta; order Hymenoptera; family Halictidae; genus Lasioglossum; species Lasioglossum vierecki. Next base: position 10,878,131 of record CM052339.1, on the reverse strand, counting down.
TAAAACTGGAAGAAATCATTTTTATATTTTTCCCTGTACTTACCACAGAGACGTAAGTTCGTTACTCTTAACATCGTGGTACTTTTGGCATTCTCTTCCGAATTCCAGGATGTTGCAGACAGAACTTACGGCAATGAATAAACTTAAGTGGACGGAATTTTTTATACCGAGCAGAAGAATGTAGGTAAATTGCTGGGCAGAGCCCGAGAGACTCGTAAAACGCACGGTCGCGCGGAAGCTTTGCTACATAATCAGAGAATGAATTTTGCGGAAATACTGAAAAATACTGCGGCGTGTTACTTTAAGATCAATTTTCTTAAGCAAATTAAGGCGAGCCGAGCTCGGTGTTTCCGCGCGATATTACTTCGACCTCGAATAATTAATTGTACGACTTGAAATATAGGCAAACATGTATAATAACAAGCCACTGAAACAATTTTTTTACACAGATTAGTAAACACACTAATACCATTCAACTTTTATTTAATATCATATGTCATTCTCATCAAAGCACGAAAAAATGGGGTTCTGTTAGATATAGAGGGTCCAGAATAGTGCAGAGTTGTGCAAAATTAAAATTGAATTACTCAAGAATTATAATTACAAAGTAATTGAATTACAATGCAATTTATATATAATTTATATATGTAATTTATATATGTTATAATTTATATATGTAATTTATATTGTAATTTATAATTCAGATTTTCATTCAATTAAATTACAATATAATTTGTAATTGCAATGGAATACAATTATAAAATACATTGTAATTCAATTATATTGTAATTTATAATTCAGATCTTCATTCAATTAAATTACAACGTAATTCGTAATTGCAATGGAGTACAATTATACATTGTATTTCAATTATATATTGTATTTCAATTATACACTGTATTTCAATTATACATTGTATTTCAATTATACATTGTATTTCAATTATACACTGTATTTCAATTATATATTATATTTCAATTACACATCTGATTAAAATACTTAGTAATTGAATTACAATGTATCGACAACCGACAACGAATCTAAAATCGTTGTCGGTCAAATCTGGTGTCGGTGAAAACCGTGCCGAGGAAAGTGTCGTGATTTCCATGGAACCCGTTTAAATATGAAACACGTTACATAATATAGGAAGATATGTATTTGATTTCGTTAGCGGCGGTGTCATCCATAGGAATGAAATTTCACGCGCTTCTTACACATTTCGTACACCGTTCGCTAAAGTTAATCACGCACGTGCACGGTGTTAAGGTAACGCGTATCGAACGATTGTAACAATACCGAGAACTCGTGTTCACTGAATCAATGAACACCGAATCGATATTCAGGAGCTATTCTCCTCGATGCCGATCGCTCGATCCGGCGAATCGCGCGGCCTCGGCGAAGGATCTTCAAGGAAAACAGCATAGCGACGTGCATTTTTCTAATTGATTGTAAACGAGCGAGCATAATTCGAGACTGGCTGCGAAATACCTTCGAGGGTTTGTCATCGGTACTTTCTTGCAGTATTACTTGCACTGATCGATTACGCAAATGTGTTTATTGTAATGGAGAATTTTTTCAGTATTGCTTGCTCTAAAACTCATTTATAAACATAATTTATTTATTTCAATAAAGAAGCAATGCGGACAAAAATTAATTATTACATTGTATACAACCTATGTATACAATCTGAAGGAATGGTCTAACACAAATTTGTCCATTGCCAAGACGCAATGTTAATTTGGTTCTCTTGAAAATGATCTAAATGCAGATCGAGATGTTGAGAAATAATATTGTGCTAATTTGCAAATAGTGTTTGAGTAACAATTGATCGAACCCATGCGCCGATATCATTAATTTATGCTTAAAGCAATTTATGATCAATAGTATTTAATATTTATTGTATACAACTCTTGAAACCACACACAACCCTAGTAGCACAAATATATTGGATAAATATTTTTTTTAAATATTGGAAAAATATTATTTAAGCCACATTTTTTCATATGAGAAAAATATTGGATATGAATATTGTATACATGTACAAGAAATATAAATTGAATGTTTAAAAAAATATAAGCTAAATATTCAGAGAATATAAACTAGATATTTATATTTTTTTAAAGTAAATGTGTGAATCCACTATTTGAAAAATATAAATTCATTATTTAAATAACATTCAATAAAATTTTCAAATGTAAGAAAAAGTTATAACAAAAATTAGAAACTGTGAATATCTATTACTTTCTGTGCACTGCTTGAGGGAATATTTCATTTTATCTTCGAAAGGATCTTATTACAATTAAGAAATTTTTATATTATATTATATAATATTATATAATTTCTGATATTACATAAAGAAAATATTTTTATAATATGAAATAAATATTATCCGTACATTATTTCTAATATTAAATAAAGATTCATTTTGTATTTAGAAAAAAATATTTTTCTCGTAATATGAAATAGATATTTCCTGCATATTTAAAAAGAAATATTTGTTACTTAATATAAATTAAATATTGTATGTATATTTAAGTGTTAAGAAGAGATTGAATCTCTTTTTAATATTATATGAATGTGTATATAATATTTTGTGCTACTAGGGAACTTTCGTTTCATAAGTGTAATTTAACTCTCATCCGTCCCTCATTTCACGAACCTAATCTGTCCAAATCTGTCTCGCTGCTAAATTGACACACTGGTAAAAGATCGCCCACATAACAAGGTAAACAGTTATTTTTCGATATTCTTTTATACAAAACCTGATGAGTTAACATTTGCATCTTCGGTTGTTCGGTTACGTGTTTTGCATTAAAAAAATTAAAATCACGAAGTGGCTTTACGTACACAAATAACAGGACAGCATAACTTATTTCGGGAAAACTGTGTCAAATTGACACGGGGGGCGGATGAGGGTTAAGTAGCACACTCAGTTGAATCAGCCTGTATACTTGTTTGTATATTCGCACGTGACGCCACGCCAGTGCTGTAACACGCGAATTCAGACGCGAGTATTCATTTTCACGTCGAACCCTACTTTTAATCTGGAAGACTCGAGTCGCACGGAATCGCCGTAACGGTAAAACTGGTAACATATTGACTTCACCGTAATTTCTTCAGCTTCGCACTCTCTATACGTCTCCTAGCCGTGCATGATGGAACAATATTAGCACCGCTGTATTTGAACACCGTTATCTTATATGAATTTGAAATACAGAGAGACATGGAAGAAGCGTTACTCCTCATTTGGCTTACAAGGAACAGGATGCAGAATGCAGCTGTGTACTTTCCCGTGACATGCCGGCACAACAGATAATTACGATCGAACTGTTGCGTTGTTTTACCTGCCTCTACAGATTTGCAATGCTATCTGACAGCTGTTATTAAATCTAATCGCTACACCGCGGATGTTTATACGTATCCACGAGCAGATTTTTATAAACTGAATTCCATTTGTACACGAAACTCATATTCAATCCTACTGCTCGTATAAAGTAACAAAAGTTACATGATAGATAGACAATACTCTTCTTCGATCTGCACTGGATAAGTCACGGAGATACACGATAAAGACTTTGAATCGAATTTGATAAATATGAATACGGTGAAACTCGCATGAATCGTGGCGAAATGTTATTTATTATTTCGTTCATGAATATTGTATGAAGCAGGTCTACAATGAATACACACAGTGTCTTTTATGAAAAGTATCCAAAAGCGAATTTAATAAAAGTTGTTGAAGATACATTTTAATTAATTGATTAATAATTAGTTATCGACCGTAATTTATATTCAGGATATTACATATTTTTAATCGCGGCGCAAAGGTTCGATCATTTACAACAATAATTAGCTAATTAAATTTGTAATTCAAAAATTTGTAATTCATTTTAATATTCAAGTTATGGTTATTTCATTGTTTCTTTCGGGAATTTATTTTCGTTTCTTTGGAGAAAATGTTCCAGCCTCTTTGGGAAGTTCGATATTTCTGTTCCTCTCGAGAAAATATTTGTATTTGCATGTAAAAAATGGAAATTGCCGCGTTTTCCGCATCGAAAGGGAAAATGAAGGCGAGAGAAGGAGGACGCTGAAGAAAGGCGATATTATCGGTCCTGGCGAGGCGAGAAGGGGCAAAAGGGGCGAAGGAGCTGGTCCGACTCGCATAGCCGACATACTAAATGGTACGGCTGAGTGGTCGGCGTTAATTTCGAGTGGCCAAGAAAAGTGGTCGGGGCGAATACGTGCTCGAGAGCTAAGCTGGCGTCGTTGTCTTCGTGGTCGCTTTTAGGGTTCTGTAACAATGCAGCCATGGTATTTTTCACTCACCCGAAGGGTTCCCTGCAACAGATCCAAACGTCTGCAACTCGATACGCGTTAGGTTTCAGGAGAGGTATACATACCTGCTAAAATTGATTTTCCATTGGTCGACCAATCATCGTGATCTGATCAGTGATCTTACAAATTGGTGCTTTATTTGCGAGGGATTCGAAAAATTTGAATGATCAAGTGCTAAGTTGTCATCAATATTATTACCCTTAGCCAGAGTTGTGCTAATTCAATTACATTGTAATTTAATTATTAGTAATTCAATTACGTCGTAAATGAGTAACTATATAATGAAATACAATTAATTACATTGTAATTCAATTAATAGTAATTCGATTACATCGTAAATGGGTTACTATATAATTGAAATACAATGAAATACAATTAATTACATTGTAATTCAATTACGTTGTAAATGAGTTACAATTATGAGATTCAATTACTAAGTATTTTAATCAGATATGTAATTGAAATACAATATAATTGAAATACATTATAATTGAAATACATTAAAATTGAAGGTGTGCTGTAAATAATAAATTCCTCCTGTTTAAAACCTTCACATAGATTTTTCAACCTCTTCTTGCCTATTACTTCATTTTTCAACATTCAATTACAATGTATTTTATAATTGTACTCCATTGCAATTACGAATTACATTTTAATTTAATTCAATGAAGATCTGAATTATAAATTACAATATAACTGAATTACAATATAATTCAATTACTTTGTAATTATAATTTTGGAGTAATTCAATTGTAATTCTGCACAACTCTGCCCTTAACCTTGCATTTTCCTATCCAGATACTTTTTTGTCAATTTTAAAATAAGCGAAGTGTATAGACCTTACTCGTGAAGGAAAACAACAGGATTAGAACAGTAAACTTGCTATGTTTTATTACTGTATCAAATTTAATTGACTGCTGAATTAATACATCGGTATAATAAATATAGCCGAAGAATAAATACGATCTACATTGTAACGGTCTTCGGAAAGGATTTAATAGTTACGAATATGCAAAGTTAAGAAAGTTAGTGCGACCAGGGTACTGATTACTAATAGATCAAGTTGGTAGACGTCCAAGAGTACGTTCGTACGTTCCTATCGGAAAAATTCGACTCGATAAGCGCGTGCACATGACTCACAAAAAGCTGGTTTAGTTTCCAGCCACGTAGCCGTTTAACTTTCCGAGTTTATGATCACGTTCGGTCGGTGGTCTGAAAAATGCGTACAATAATTTCTGTAATCTATATTCGTGCCTTCCATGCGAATATACACACGTTACGCTTGTACGCGATATGCCGTGTGTAGCATGTGAAAGTATAGCTCAATAAAATGAGACCTAGCGCGAAGCTTCCTCTAATTCTAAACAATCAAACTGGTGCAATTGTTACAATAAATAGGATCTACACAATTTAACACAAAACGGTGTTTATTTGTGCAACTCCTACGAATAGTCACAGGTGAAGTTTGTTTCTCGATCGGAATGTGAATACGAATTTATGATTTCGGCGCAAGGTTCGATCAATGGCTGTGTTTTTAATTTATTTGCCATATTATAATTCTTTTACATTATTTTTAGACGCAATAAATATTCTTTATGAAAATGATCCACGTAGGGATCGAAACGTCAAGATACATATATAAATAATCGCACATTAGCTGCTTTGTGTAAAATTAATAGTCACAGGCTTTAGCGTGAGTTTTGGCAAGCGTCATACAGGAAAAATGTTAAAAATAAAGATGCTAACGCAGTTGTCAAAAATTGATCTAGAAACATAATAAAAACATAAAAGCTTATTGTAACAGCTTCCCTGATTACGTAACGTGAGTGACGAATTTTGTTAAAGGTACCCAGAATTTAATGATCCGTGACACGATCGTCTCTTGAACGGATCATTGAAATCAATGTTCGGGCATGCATGAGTCACCGGCATCAACAATGCTGTTACAGCATTGGACTATTTTTCAAAGACTAAACGCTCTTGATCGTTGGAAGTTGAGTAACCAAGCTACTCTGTGTTTTTTCCAGATGACATTAACATAGCTGATTTAGGATGGCGTCTATCATGGGTTTACAGCAGCCAGCTGCATCCCAGGATACGGTGGATTACAGTGGATATTTACAGTCGTCGCAGTGCCATCAAATACATGGAAACCAGGCGAATGGACAGATTCAATCCAACCAGAAATCGCCGGCCAGCGACCACAACAACAGCTTCACCAGCACCAAAGGATTACTCAATGGACCTGGTCAGAACAACTGTTTTCTCAACAGCGCTGTCCAGGTAGGTGAAAAGTTTCTTTCTCCTCTACTTATTATATTCCAGGTACACGGTCACTCAAAAAGGTCTCCGTAAATCCTTTAATCCTTGGACGATGCACGCTTTTGTCGGTCATAACTGGAGCGGTGGACTCAAATATTCGCACACCTTGCAAGAAGAGAGAATCACTTTACAATTTAACCCAACGAATTTTTTCTTTGCACTCGGAGTTATTTTAACTCGAAAATTAAACGTTTCTTGTGACCTAGAAGATTTCCATTCTCTATGATTTTTTAAATTTGGTAGATATGAAATTGATATAATCTC
>CM052339.1:10814165-10871110 GCA_028455595.1 Lasioglossum vierecki | reverse complement strand
TAGCATGCAACCCAACGTACTAGCGTGCACTTGAGTGTTTCGAAACTGCAGTCTGAGTCGCGGAAGGCGAATGCACTTCATGCACTTCAGGCATTCGCAGCAATTATCACTGGAACTACCAGACAAAGTGACCCATTGTAGGATTTCTATTTTAAAAATTGCTAGAATCATAAATACTTCGTTTCCGTGTAAAATACGATGAAATAGTGTGCGGATATTCCTATATAATATTACGTCTGGTTACAACAAATATACTATTGTAAGTGGCTGTAAGTGTCGTAAAACTTTGCGGACGATATGCTCGTCCAGGAAACGTAAAATATGTCAAGTACATGTCAAGAATAGTTCTCGGAAGTTTCGAATTAATCCGAGCAAAGTGGACGAAGTTACAAAGGTTGAAAGTATGTTCCCAAAAGCTGCTTCACGGTACTCGGAGGTATTCGTGCGTTTCTCGAAACTGCAGTTTTAGAGGCCACAAAGTCTCGAAAATCACTGCTTGACCTATTTAAGATTTAGGAAGCATGCGGTTGTTTAGTCGAACGCTTTAACTCGAGCTGATACCTTGACTCTCAAACGTAGCGATTTCTGTCTTGAATAATTCAATGCACCGTTGAAAAATTCTTTTTGAAGTGATACGAACAAATGTTCCGATTGTTGTCGTTTTTTTAAAGTCTTTTGAACGTCAACCAAGGAAACCAAGTTCCATAATTCGTGACGTCACTGCGGTTTGTTTACTTCCCCGAATCTTTTTAATTCGAACTCGTCAGGCTACTTTCCGAAGAGTTTTACGACTACGCTCGTAATCCACGCTCATAGTTTACGACCACGACTACCAAATCTTTAGGTCTCCTTCGAAAGCCTTCAAGGTAGACGTAAATATTCATACCGGTTAAGTTTCAGGACACGTGGAGAATCTCTTCTACCGCTTCACCACACTTTCTTTTTTTACTCCTTCCAACTGGTACCGTTCTTTTTCTTTTGCCTGTTTCTTCGCCGTGATGACTACTTTGAATATATACTGGTATCCGCGACGTTTTAATTATCGCTATTCCTCCTACCGAAAGGCAAACAAAAAGATTGATTTGTTTGCTCCTCGTTGATGTTTGTTGCAGAATAACTGTAATTTTATTGCGACTGTTCTTTTTCTACATAAAACTATGATCGTCTTGAAAGCAAAGAAAAATTCTATCGGGACGTTTTGTTCTGTAAAAATTTCAATTGTGACAATCGGATTTCATAGATGACATAGTTTGAGCCTTCACAAGAAAATACTAAATAAAAATCAAATATCTTTTGCCCTCCAGAATTTTTGTTGTTCGAGTTATCAATATAATCATTCGATTCAAAGTCTAATAATTAAAATTAATAGAAAAATAGAGAATGTATAAATTGATAAATAAGAGGTTATTTAATAAATTTAAAATAGGTAAAATTAAAATAATTTCAACATCAAAAATTAAAAATATTAAGGTTATAATATAAAAATGAATTGAAAATGGTCAAATCTACATTCAAATGGGGTAATTTTCCCGATCTTTTTTTAAAAATTATCGATAATAGAAAATTAATCAAAATAATTAATAATGAAATAATAAGGGTAATAAAAGTAAATAAAATTGTTTCTTTTGGTTGAAACAATTGCAACACAACATATGTGCCGTAATTTATTGTCATACTACGTTGACAGATAAATCAATTAAGTTAATAATTTCCTATCGAAGTACCCTTCGGCGTCAATAAATGGGAAAAAGAGAACAGAACAACTTTTACTCAGCTGGTTGCAGCAATAATTGGATACGATCAGCCATTAGCGCCCAATTAAATCGGCCATAGATCGAAAGAGTGGTCTGTCTTCAAGTTCTTTATCCTGGTTTCCTCGATTCACTTTTTATTCGTGACACGGAATAGAGCAGTTACCACACCCTAGCTGCGTGCACGTTTTACGTTTAAAACACTTGTATCACGTGTCACGTAAGCCAAGGTATAGTGAACGCGTGGTTCATGTTGATCAGACAGACATCGATACTTAATGGTGCGCGATCCGTTTGATAAATTAGAATAGTCCTTCTCCGACACATTCGCCTTCTGATTACTGCCATTAAAAAGTCATCGTTTTTTTCGGACCGAGATTGCTCAGCCGAGGCTTTTGCCCGTTGATTGATGAACTTTCCGTTGATCCAGACGTGTTGGGAACGTAGTACGAGTGAAATGCAAATGATTCGACGTAACACACTACTCTTTGTAATTTATGGATTGTCCTTTTTTATCATCCGCCTATTCCAGGTATGATCCACGTTTTACAGTTGTATCCGAAATTAAATAATCGCGGCTTCCATCCGTCGAGGTAACGTCCGATAAATGGTAATTTTTATCGATACGATTTAATCAGTCCATAAATTAGCGGGCCGGATTAATGAAACCCAGGAGCGTATCACTCGAGGCGCCCTTCCAGAACTGTTTCATTAGTCCGGGTCGGGCTAACGAATGAATTAATGATATAAAACTCGTTTCGGCCCGCGGTAATGGCACCTCCAGACTAACGGTATGCGCGACCACTTTCGACGCTGGTCTCAATAAATGCGAACCGTTCTCGTTATCCTCCGTCCACACCTCTATTTATATTATAAATAACAATTCAAAGGGAAATATTTACTGGTGCATTATAATAGTCTTTTAGCCATTCCAAAGCGATAGCTTCAAGGGGATATTCCCACTCAAATCTGCTAATTTTTAAGTATAGTCGGACGTGCAAATTTATCTTTACTTATTTTAATGTCATTGGGAAAAATACCGCAGTAATAAATACATTTAAATTGTTTAGGATTAAGGGAACGTATAATTTCATTTACGTGCAGATAACATAGTATAATTTCTACAATATAGTACAAGACCTAATCAAAACTTGCAAAAGAATTCGGACGAATAAGGGGTTAGATTTTGTGACTCTTTTTTTACTTGGTTGGACGCGAACGTAATTGTCAATTGTTTTTCCAATCTCTTGTTCCCTTTTTTATCTGCCGATTCTATTCCGCGAGGTTTTTCATTAATTGGAGGCAGTTTCTGCTTTGTCGTCGAACGGTCCTTGCATTCAGCGAGGAATTCGGAGAAAGGTGAGCAAATGGTACTTGCAAGCCTGAGAATAATTGATGCCGTTTTTGTTCCCCGTAGTTTGCGCTAACGATCGCTGTAAAACTCGATTGATTGGGAGCTACGGACACGCGAGGAAACTATAAAAATCATAGATGTTGTCATTTATATATTTAGAGTTATCAATTCGATTGATCTGTTCTTTCACCTTCGTTCGCTTTTTCACAGAGTTTGCTCATACTTGCCTTACCTACACCTTACTCGCGTGACTGTCAAAAAGTTTCTGGATTTATCTCAACGGTTCTGTACACGAAGGAAACTGAATGCAGAAGCGCGTTGAGAGTTAAGACTATCAACCGGTAGGTCTTAAAACCTTGTAGGACTAAATGCGTGGCCATTGTTAGTCGGGGTGGTATAAGAAATGATAGTGTTCCGTCTTCCTTGCTGTGTATCTCTGTCTCTGCCAAAGCGCTATCGGAGAGCCTGTCCCGGTTAATGGAAGTAGGTTTCGTACTATCTGAAGACGGTCTAGGTGGGCATATTTGCCTGTGCCTGAAGATAACTTTGCGTCGACGAAGACTCGCGGCAAAGATTCTGGAGGGTTTCTCCGGAAAGATTAGGCAACGCGGTTACTTTACCTTGATCACTGTACGTGTACCTACCATACTTTTCAAAGACACTCGAGACCGGAGAAGATCCGGTTCAGCATGCTAGGTATACATGTGTAAATCTATATACCCTCGTCAAGGTGTCGGAGTTTGCCTACGTGTAATTTTACGTTTGCTGAAACGCTAGATGCTTAAACCTCGCAAGTGATTACATTAATCTCACGTAAGAAATATACGCTGCCAGAGTTTCCGTTGAAATGATCCAGCAAATCCATCGTTTCATTTCACTCGGTTTCGATACGACCGCGAATAGACGGCAGAGATTGACGACTACATTTCTACTTCAATCGTTAATCGTAATTAACGATTAAATACTTATTAATCGTTAATTGCGATTAATAATTATTAATCGTCAATTGGATAATTGATTAATGATTGTCTCTGTCTCCCTCTCCTTCCATATTACAATTTATGGTTTGACCGTATGGTGATTCAACAATTGATTAAATCAGTCTACGATTTTTCGATGATTTCTTCGTTTAATCAACGATCGACGATTAACCTCATTAATCGTCGATTTTTCGATGATTTCTTCGTTTAATCAACGATTGACGATTAACTTTATCAATAGCTTGAATCAATCGCCGATTTTTCGACGATTTCTTCGTTTAATCAACGATTCACGATTAACTTCATTAATCGATTGAATCAGTCGTCGATTTTTCGATGATTCCTTCGTTTAATCAACGATCGATGATTAACTTCATCAATCGATTGAATCAATCGCCGATTTTTCGACGATTTCTTTTTTTAATCTTACACATTAATCGATCAATCATGATTAAAATTTTAATGGATTAATGCCCAGCTCTGATAGACATTGAAGTCTTTGACGGTGAAGAAGAAGAGAAGAAGAAGTAGATAGCAGATTATGCTAAGGAAAAGGCTTGGGTTCAAGGTTTCTTCCGTGACCGGTCTCCTCGGGAAGACTTCCTTTCGTCTTAGCTGTTGCGCAAAAGAAAAACACTGTAGACGAGCGATTCTCTTATCGATACTCCCACTGCGTCACGCAAACCCAAACTGAGGGAATTCTCTCGGCCTGTGTCTTCGGGGCATAGTTCGCCCCACGTGGGTAATTACGGCGAACAGATGAATCAGTTTCCCATTACAATTAGCCGGCCACAGCCGGAAAGGAACACGGAGTGGATACATCCCTTCACACCTGCTGTCGGCCACGTCTTTCGGCTGCCATTGACACCGTCTTTCCCATCGCACGATTCACAATGCGCTATCTTCCACCCGTCGACACCTCCGCCGCTTAAATTGCATCGATCGATATCAGCTGCACACGGTTTTATCGAACTCCTGCGGTTTCGCCGCTGAACTTTACTGCCAGCGCGATGACTGATAGATCTTTGACCTGGTTTCAATATCTTCACCCTTCCACTCCGGCGTTCTATAGTTTAACACTGAATCTAACGCCAGGTAAAAACGCTTCGCGTTGTGTTGCCTCGTAAATGTGTGATACTCGATGATCGTGGCTAGCTAAAATAATTCACAATCGAGTAATTGCTGTAGTGAAAGTAAGAGTCGCAATGGTTGAGAATAAGGAAGCATCGCAATTTTTCTAGAGATTCAACCGTCGGATGTTATCGTTGGGTCTTTGATATCCCGCGACTGTTTTATTTATTGATCTTACGGTTGCTAGGTAACTTGTATACTATGTACAACTATTAATAATATTTCAGATCTTATACGTGTGTAGAAAAAGTGAGCAGGTCCAATGTAAAACGGCATAAGCATTTAAATAATGTGAAAATATTATTTTTCATTCTTTAAAATTATTCAAAACTGAAATAAATGTATATATGCAGCTCCTATATCTGAAAATGAATGCAAACAATTTTTATTTTAGAAACATTTGCGTTATACTCAATCAGTATACAAATAAAGCATGAGTAGGTCTTGATTTTACAATGAAAACACTTTAAAAATTTTTTTTAATAATGCATTGTCATCCAGTTCTGAGCCAATTCAATTTCAAGTCTCTAGCTCATCAGGAAGTTAGTTTAAAGTCAGTTGCAAAATTTGTCACTGAACAGACAAACAGACAAGAAAGCGAGCTAAAAAACGTGGTAAAAAAACCGAATCGTTTTATACAGTTACAGAGTGTGGTTTCGTCGTTGACGCTTTTTTAAACAAATTATTTTTCGACCTTTGAAAAGTAAATTCACTGTAATGTAGAATCTCCTGACCGAAGAAGCCACGACAAAACGTTCTGTTACATACTTCACAATTGTTTCGAGACCGAAGAAACAAATAATTGGAAAACTGTTCGCCTCGTTACGTTGGCTCGTAGAAAATTAAAACGTCCGAGCGTTCACGTGTTTTAAAGTCGCTGCAAACGTGTCGAACGAGCGGTCGGATAAAATCGGCCGGAGGTAAAAAAGTGGAAAGAAGCATTTTGCTTCCGTAAACGAGCGGGCACGCGTTCAAATGCAACCCTTGTGTCTTGTTACCGGTGCAATCGCTTCTATCACGTCGTTCACAATTCTCTCCTCTCCGCCGCTGTCTGTCACGACTGCCCCGTCGGCGAAATTGTAAATACTCTTCTGTAGAACGCTTCTCGCCTTTTAGCTGGGAAATTGACACGATTACTACCGGCTGCGAAGGGTTCCCAACGGGTCTTCGTGTCCGTTTTATTCAATACTTTTCAATATACATGTCTACGGACCGCTGCGCAATCAGAGCTCAAACAAACGCTCTTCGAAATGAGCGTTTCTCATTTGTCTTCTACCGAGAGGTAAATTTCTTTCGAATCGGAGAAATAATAACTTTCTTACTAAACGATTTCATTGTTCCAATTTTACTCGTCGCTGTACTTCGGTCTGCAATTGAGAGACAGTCAAAGTCAGTGGTGCGTTACCTTGTGAGTAACGGGTCCCATGGAACTCACCGACACAAATTTCCCTGACACGGTTTTCACCAACTTCAGATTTTACCGACAACGAATCTAAAACCGTCGTCGGTAAAATCTGGAGTCGGTGAAAACCGTGTCGGGGAAATTTGTATCGGTGAGTTCAATGATGGGACCCATGGGGAAATGCCCGGGGCCCCGAACACAAACCAAGATTCAAATTCTACGCTTTTTCCCGGGGGCCCGAAATTCTATTTTGCCCAAGACAGAGTTGGTCAATAAATTAATCGCCGATTGACGACTAAATTTCTACTTCAATCGTTTATTGCGATTAACAATTAAATTTCTACTTTAATCAATTCTCCATCCGCTCTCTGTCTCCCTTTTCCTCCATATTACAATTTATGGATAGACCATATTGTGATTAACTTCAACAATTGATTAAATCAGTCTCCGATTTTTCGATGATTTATTCGTTTAATCAACGATTCACGATTAACTTCATCAATCGATTGAATCAATTGCCGATTTCTTTTTCATCTGTACGCGAACGCGTCGTTTCTCGAATCAAAATGCAACACTGCCAACCATCTGGTGGCACGTGACCGATCTGCACCTGACTCCAACTTTAACCAGGATTTGCTTGTGCGATCGGTGAAACATCGGTGTAGCAGCGCGTGCCTTATTCTACGGAACATCTGCTCAGCTGGTTGCAGATGCACGTTTTTGGGTTGTAGCGAGACGCGAAGATGATCTGATGGAATTTTAAGGTGTTGCTTTGCCATCTGTGGCCACTTTTTACGCCCACTCGCAATCAGTCACTGTCACGTAAACGAGAGCGAATTTCACTAATCTGTCACGGTATCACGAATCATCTATCGGTAGCTACGAAGCAAAGCTTCTTCACTCACGAAGCTTGTCGCTGCATTTATCCAGCTGATAATATTCAAGTTAAAACAGTTTTGACTGGAAAGGGTTAATATCTATTAAAAATAAATGCCAGTTATCAATGAATCATAAAAAAATTTTCCAAATAAGAAGCGATTAGAGAATATTAATCTCTAATATTCTGATTATATTATAATCAGAATTATATTATATTATATTCTGATTATATTATATCTATTAAAAATAAATTCCAGTTATCAATGAATCTCAAAGAAATTTTCCATATAAGAAGTGGTCAGAGAATATTAATCTCTAATATTCTGATTATATTATAATCAGTTATCATTAGAATAACCATTATAAAATGATGAATATTTTGTTGGGGCCACGATCTAACAACATTTCGGTGCTATCAATGTACAGGATTAATTTGAACACAATTTCGATATACTAACGTTTATTAATTCAACAAATAACAATTAATTACAACATAGAAAATATATAACATTGTTTAAATCAAGTTTTGCATCCGTCTACAGCAGGCCAATTGTTTATTGAGTTGAATGCTGATGGTACTGATTTGCCTCAATTAAATCCTAATTTGTTTAATTGTTCAATGGATTTCCGTTGTCGTTCCCATCGCAGATGATATGAAAAGTCCGGCATCAATTCGATATTTAACCGAACAAGTCAGCGATACCGGTACCAATGTCTCCAAGAACATCAGCTCCAGTCTTCGCAATATCTCCTAGACCGCTTCCAACAGTGTTAACTAAGTTGCCAGCGAGATCGCTACCAGCCTTAGCAACATCGTTCACACCGTTTCCTACACCAGTGGCCACACCACTAACGACCTGGCCACCAACTTTCACAGCATCGTCGAAACCCTCTCCAACACCATGAGCCAAGTTACCAACGAGATCGGCACCACCCTTGACAACGTCGTGCACGCCGTCTCCAACACCATGGGCCAAGTTGCCAACGAAATCGCCAGTGGCATTCACAACATCGTTCAAGCCTTGTCCGGCACCATGGACCAAATTGCCAACGACTTGGCTACCAACAGTAGCAACATCCTTCAAACCGTTGCCAACACCATGAGCCAGGTTGCCAACGATATGACTACCTGCGACGATGGTGTCGTTCAAACCATCGCTAAGGCCATGGACCACGTTACCAGCAAGATGGGCAGTTCCATTTACAACGTCCTGTGCACCGTCTGCAACAGTCTTAACTGCGTCCTCTGCTCCTTTAGCCATATGATCCGCGACACCTTCAACTAGTCCAGTCACGCCCTGAAAGATATTACGAATGCCATTTGAAATGCCAGCGGTAATGATTCAGCATCCTGCGAAATAGCCAGCAAAGTCTGCGATGCTGTGTGATTGGAGTTGCCATCACCAAACAACTTTCAACTACTTTTTAGTGTAACTACACTATTAAGAAAAGCTTCGGGTGGGAAATACGTGCGAAAAGTATATATTTATTATGATGATTATCAGTAGATAGGAATCATTTTTTAATGAATTAATAATTTATATTAATAATATTAATAATTAATATTAATAATTTTAATTTAAAGCATTTTGCGTGATGTTGTGTACATTGCTTAAAATGTGATGGGTCACATTGCTGTTTAAGAAGTTTATACTTACAGAGGCAGCAGACTTAGTTCCGTTCTGGGCAGCAGTCTTAGTTCCGTTCTGGGCAGCAGTCTGTGCAGCTGGTGCAGCCTGTAGACAATAAATTGATGAAAATTTAGTTACAATACTACATATGAAGATGCTCATAGGTTCGCTGGTTCAAAAGTTATGAGTGTTTAAAGTTGAACGATTTTTAATGTGTGGCAGCACTTTAAACTTCCACTTTCAACACGTATAACTTTTGAACCAGGGAATTCCTACAGTTGAAACATGGTTTATGGCATTTTCTCATGAAAAATCTACAATATTACATTTTAAGAAGTTAAAAAATTTTGGTCCCGTAAAATGAAGTTTAATCGAATATTAAAATTGCTCAAGTTCATATATTTCAATAGAATATGTTCATTTTTTTCAAAACGTGAAGTAATCAAAATTAGAGACATTTATATTCGAAAACGAATTAAAAAGTATTGGTAAAATTAAAAATATGAAGTACAACGTACCAGAACTGCAGCCACGCCAAAGACGACGAAGATTGGCAATACTCGGAAGAACATTTTCGGATTGTGTTGTGCTTCGGTTAGCTAAGACAAGCTCTTGATGAATCTTGGAGATTGAGTGCTGTAATTCGGATTCGCTGGGTCTTTTATACGGGCCAGAGCTCTTATGAATGACAACTGTGTCAATAAAGGCCGAATACGTCATACTATACAAAATCGACAAGGTTTGTTTGAATGACATGTGTATCACAACATATGTTCGTCAACACAAATTACAAATTCTGCGACTATCTAATGCAAATATGTAGCTCATTAACATGATGTTGTGTGAAAAATAATTAAGCAAAGTAAACGATCTCCGCGATTGCACGATCGTGTTACGGAAAAATTCTCGCGACCCAAATGGAGAATACGTCAATGAAATTTATCAAAGATTGACAACTGTCGTATCATTGTTATCGCATTTCAATGTTATAAACTATTGCGTTTTAAGGAGGTATGCATTTTTCAAACCTCTTAAAGTACGTACTTATATTAAATAATTTTGCAAAAAAATCCGAGCTGTATTACTTGGATCTTGTAAAAATGATTAATTTCATTTAAAATTAATATAACTGACAAGGGAACCTATTCATTGTCGTATCATTGTTATCGCATTTTAATGTTATAAACTATTGTGTTTTAAGGAGGTATGCATTTTTCAAACCTCTTAAAGTACGTACTTATGTTAAAGAATTTTGCAAAAAATATCCAAGCTGTATTACTTAATTAGCTGTATTACGTAATTTACTAACGTAAATTTGGATGAATAAGTAATGCGGTTTGTGAAAATAGAAATATTTTATTTCCAAAATTGCATATCTTATTTAATTTAAAATACTATTAATTAGTATATGAAATATTCATTTAGCCAAATGATTCCCACCTCTGCCACAAGGGCGTGGTTAAATAAGATAAATAATAACCGTTAACGAACAAATGAACGTCTGTGTATGATCGCCTTATCTGACAATACGAAGCATACAAATTACGAAAGAAACATTCGGGATAACCTAATAATCCCCAAACAGTACGATTCAAGCAGACACGTCATAGAAAGTGGGGACGCACACGATCGTTCCGAATGGCAACTGGATTCCACCACTATGCCACCACAGTCGAGTATAACGCGTATCCGAAGTTTCCTTAAAGATCCAGAGCCCAGTTCAGTCTGTCTTAGTCCTCGGAGGAATTTTCGTTGAAAGGGAACGCCATGGTAGAGCGCGTCCATTTAGTTTTTACGAAGACGAGCACCCAGGGAATCTTTGGAATAGCTTTTCATAATTCGCAACCCACAAAACCTTGCAGCGATTCACCGCGAAGTAGCGTACCAAAGAAAATCTGTAAGATCCGTTGATAGAGTCCGTGGCTCCGTGAAATGGCGTGCGGAGGACGAAAGAAAACCGTCGACGAATCACTGGACGTTAGGGTCTCTCGAAGGTCTCGGTGACGTCGCGAGTCGCTGGCCCATGAATCCGGGTCTCATTTCGGGGACAATAGGCGTACATGTTGCTGTCTTGCGAGCGACCTGTGTACATTAGTGGTTCTCGACCCCCGTAGAAAAAAGGAGAGTGCCGCGTGCATCGTTAATGGCGGATGGAACCTGCTACGCGATTCCGACTTGGAAGCAGCAGGTGTCTGGGACGGGAATCGCTTCTCTGACTCATCGCCAGGTGATGTCTACCGGCGCGGACGAAGGAACCGGAAGCACTTGCACAGAAGGCAAACCGTTTTCTTGCAGTCGGCGACGAGAACGAAAGTTTTTGCTCTTCCCTAGCTACTCGTGCGCCGTGATAGCCCTTCTTCATGGCTCCGTGACTCGGGCAACGATATTCGGCATGATTGGCTTTCATGTTTCCCGAGACGTTCGCTCGATTCTATTAGATGCACAGGAAACTTCTGTCGATTTCTTCTTATAAATTTCGAGTCGTTTGTTTCTAGTTTTTACAAACGAGTTAATCAATTATATTGGGTCGTTACCGAAACTCGTGATACGTTTCTAACAGATGATGATATTCCTGTAATATTCATATAAGACAATTGGGAGAGCAGTTTTTATTTTCATAGCCTTTTTATCGTCGACACTAATGACCTCTTATGATAGAAGATTATAAACTTTCTTTTCTACGAAATCCTGAATGATGTGATGAATTTTTAATCACGGAATAAATATGGGCTAAGAAGAACGCACATCGTCCAATGTATCTCAAACAGAGTTGGGCATTAATCGTTAAAAATTTTTATCATGATTGATTGATTAATGTGTATAATTAAAAAAAGAAATCGTCGAAAAATCGGCGACTGATTCAATCGATTAATGAAGTTAATCGTCAATCGTTGATTAAACGAAGAAATCATCGAAAAATCGACGACTGATTCAATCGATTAATGAAGTTAATCGTGAATCATTGATTAAACGAAGAAATCGTCGAAAAATCGGCGATTGATTCAAGCTATTGATAAATTTAATCGTGAATCATTGATTAAACGAAGAAATCGTCGAAAAATCGGCGATTGATTCAAGCTACTGATAAAGTTAATCTTCAATCGTTGATTAAATGAAGAAGTGATCGAAAAATCGTAGACTGATTTAATTAATTGTTGAAGTTAATCACCATATGGTCTATCCATAAATTGTAATACGGAGGAAGAGGGAGACAGAGAGAGGGAGCAGAGGGCGGATGGTGATTTGACAGTTAATCATAAATCAATTATTCGATTGAAGTAGAAATTTAGTCGTCAATAGGCGATTAATTTTTTGCCCAACTCTTATCTCAAATACCATTTTGACTCGCCATAGCAGAATATTGCAGCACGCACTCGGCTCAGACGATTAGAATACAATCAAAACTTGAAGAAAGTAAAAAAATTACGCCAAGTACATGAATTGAATTAAGCCGCTAACACGGCATAGTAATTATGAACACAAAAAAATAGAAGAAAATAATATATGAAAAAGAAAAAAGATAAAAAATAATAAACAATATAAAAAAATATATGAAGTCGAAATGCAAGTACATAAAAAAGTTCTTCCCAGCAGTGTGCAAAGGCGACACTCAAAATGCCTTTCAGTTCAGAAAATATTGCAGGCGTGATGAGATATTAACGAAAGAAGTTTCAGGTTAGGTTAGAATGCCCGGTTTACGAGTGAAGAGACACAGTAGCGACAGTTGAATATACAGGGTGTTTGGTAATTTCTCATGCACTTGGACGCTACCGCGTCTCTAGATTCGATAGAGCCCTCGGCGTCGAGACCTTTGCTGGCGTCGCGTTGTCGGATCCTGAAGAAAAGGAGAAGTGGCCCGATACGCATGGGACTGGTGTCGGTGTGTGGACGTTCACCGACGACCCACGCACGCACGTGCGAATTCACGATCGAACGCACGCGTTTCTCAGTCTCGCATCGTGGCGTTTTCCCAGCTATGGTTCGCAGACGGAGCCCAGGGTACCGTCGGTTATTCTTCTGGGTTCTGGCTTCGTTTCAGCCCTCGTCCCAGCACTCTTATATTCCTCTTTCAGCTCTTCCGCCTACTCCTCTTCTTCTTCCCCCTTTCTTCTTTCCTACTACAGTGTGGGCAGCCGTCGTTGCGCAATCAAGCTTCCCCTCTGCGGATTTTATTGTTCCGTGTACGCACGGTATCGGTAGCAGAGACATTTACGGCGAAGGTAATCATCCGTTCGACGCACAAGGCGAATTCGATTTTACTTCCCTTCGCTGGCCGAACCTCTAGCCCTGTGATTCACAGTTGCAACGAGTACAACCTTCTTTGTTGTTAGAAAAACGTTCTAGAAGATGAGATCATAGGGCTGATGCCGTACATGATACGATCTCGGCTAGCGAGGCAGAAACACAATAATAATTATGAACGTTTAACCCTTTGCACTCGGAGCTAATTTAACTCGAATATCAAACGTTTCTTCTGACATAGAATATTTCCATTCTCTATGATCTTTTTAATTTGATTGATATGAAATTGATATAATACCTCATACGATATTTAAATGTTTAGTAATTGGTTAGATACCGACATCTCTAATAGTGTAAATAATGTTTGAAATGATACTACAGGAATTTTTAGTGTCGCCTCAGAGGCGCCACTCGAGTGCTAAGGGTTAAAGAGAAGCGCTGTGCGAAAATATTTAAAACATCGTTTTCCCGAAGAAGGAAAAACTGATTTACAAATTCCCTGAAATCCATCGTTAACCCCTTGTCGTATTTTAACGAGTCGCACTCGCGATGAAGACCTCAAACAAAGTCAAACAACCCTAGTAGCACAAAAATATTGGAAAAATATTGTTTATATGAGAAAAATATTGGATCTGAATATTGTATACATGTACAAGAAATATAAATTGAATGTTTAAAAAATATAAGCTAAATATTCAGAGAATATAAACTAGATATTTAAAAATATAAAGTAAATTTGAATCCAATATTTGAAAAATATAAATTCAATATTTAAATAACATTCAATAAAATTTTCAAATGTAAGAGAAAGTTATAACAAAAATTGGAAACTATGAATATCTATTACTTTCTGTGCACTGCTTGAGGGAATATTTCATTTTATCTTCGAAAGGATCTTATTACGATTAAGAAATTTTTATATTATATTAAATAATTTTATATAATTTCTGATATTACAAAAAGATTTATTTTATAATAAGAAAAATTTTTTTTTATAATATGAAATAAATATTATCCGTACATTATTTCTAATATTAAATAAAGATTCATTCTGTATTTAGAAAAAAATATTTTTCTCGTAATATGAAATAGATATTTCCTGCATCTTTAAATAATAAAAAGAGATTGAATCTCTTTTTAATATTATACGAATGTGAAAATGTGATTGTTACGCCTTGGTTATTGAATGATATAAACGACTCGTTTGTGATCGGTATTGAAGCATTAAAATAAATGTAGCGGTACAAAAAATTTCTTTTCTTTTATCGAGATAAAGATGTTTTAATCGTTGTGAAGTGTAAAGAAAATGATTCGATGAGAGGTTTAAAATGTAGGTGGAACACGCGACCGCATAAGATTCGTAGTGTACGACACAGTTGTAGAAACATCGAAGTTCACGGTTCGAGTGTCATTGCCCCCTTCCCGGCGTCTTGATCCGACGTATCGTTTCCTCGGCGATTAGTAACGCGATATTCCACCCTCGTTGGTAAATTGTCCATGCGTCCGCGGGGAGTGTACGTATTTTCTAGGTCGCGACTCACGCAAGACTTGCCGCGTTAATTCGAACGTCTCCGAACGGAATCTGTCTTCCTATCTTCTTGCTCCAGCGACTTTTCCGTTGCGGAGATCAGCCTGTGAAATCTAACGCTCTCTCGGCGCTTCGCCGACTCCTGGAACCTTCTCTGCCTCGAGTCCTCGCTCGCCTCAGTTTTCGCCTTAGTGGACCAGAACTGTCTCACTGATCTCAGGTTCTGAGAACAGGCTCAGCGGTCCCACATCCCACCCGAGTATCGAATACGACACGCATCTAATCCGATTGTCGGAGGACATTAACATCTCGCCTGCCGTCTACGCGTGACGAAATCATTCGATCGTCAGAGAGATTTCGAATTTCAGGGTTAAGAGGCAAGGGACATCACGTGACATACCTATCCTAGGATATTTATCCGTATTACGAATGATTGCGCGGAGAAATTTATTTTTGTGGTAACACTGATGTGGTAACATACATATGTATCAGTCTAACGCTTCAACTTTCCTATGATTCCACGTTAACAGTCCTAACTAGGCGCCATCTGGTCTAACCAGCTGAACTATAAATTGCTCTAGACTTGCTTTAGAACTGGTAGCATGAATGGAATATGGGGAAATTGAATGCAATCACGGGCTGTCATTTTTTTATATTATACGAACATATTTGGAGCTGCAAAAGGGTTCATTTGATAGAGGAAGGTTCACTGCATCACGCTGTACCCCATCATACCAGTGAAAAATATCTATTTGTGACAGAAAAATAAGTCCAAAGTAGAGCAAACATCGAGAAAACACCAGCAGATTCCGATGTATTTTTCTGTCACAAATAGACATTTTTGACTGATATGATGGGGCACAGCGTGGTGCAGTTAACCTTCCTCTATCAAATGAACCCTCGTCCAGCTCAAAATATGCTAGTATAAGGTAAAAAACGACAGCCCGTGATTGCATTTAATTTCCCCATATTCCATTCATGATGCCAGAGTCTAAAGCAAGTCTAGAGCCAATTTTAGTTCAGCTAGTTAGACCAGATGGCGCCTACTCAGGACTGTCAACGTGGAATCACAACAACAAAAATATATGGAGCTTGATTAATGTCTTTTAATAAAGACATTAATAAAAAATGGAAAAACGTGGAATCATAGCAAAGTTGAAGCGTTAGACTGATACACATGTATGTTTATCAGTGTTACCATAAAAAAAACTTTCTCCGCGCAGACGTTGGTAATAAGGATAAATGCCATAGAATAGGTATGTCACGTGGTGCCCCTTGCCTTTTAAGAGGCTTTTTCTGGTCCAGCACGTAGTCAACGATGTAAATGCGCACTGCGTTATTTACTAATTGGTTCCCTTATAGTCAAACGAAAAGATGACACTCTATTAATGGCAGTTGTGTTTAATTTTATTAGCATACAAAGCTAGGGGAACATTTAATAGGGTAATGCAGGATGATGGGTGAAATGATCAGGATCGAGGATGTACCGAGCGGGAGGAAAGACAGAAGTGTCAAAGAGTGGTTGGAGAAGTTGAGGAGAAAAAGAGAAAAGAGAGCATAAATATACCAAGGTACATACCAAACTAACAAAAATACAATAATAAATACATAAGTAGGTTAGTGATAATTAGGATACTAAAAGAGTAGGAATTAGTGAGAGAAAGAAAAGAATTAGCGAAGGTAAATATACCTTTATATGAACATATATGTGTGATTACATATATGAATACATAATATAAATATATGAAGGTATATATAAAAGGACCATTTTAATGTAAATCAATTCACATTCCTTATCTGTAAGGCTGAAATAAAGCAGTCTTCTTCTTCGTATAAAACCTAGGGCCTCCAAGTTGTACGCATACTTTAAAATAAATCGAATCATTTGCTATTTAAAATGCCACTTTTACCCATCTTTGTATAAAATGAAAGTGATTTGGAGAAAAAATCTGGCGATTTTCCAGTCTTCGTTACGCAATTATTTCTGTCGTTCGTTGATCGTTATTCTGCAAACGCATCGCGTGGTCCGGCGGTCTAACAGTAAACGCTAACTCGCGCGGCTTACGGTGCGTTTACGTGGAATTTTCAAGTGCGAATAGGTGCACTGGGCGCGGTCCCGTATTCGAGGGCAACCAGGAAAGAAAAATACGAATAACCTAACCAGCGGTTGGTTGCAGCTTGATAGAGAGGCGTTGCTCGGTTCTCTCGTTGTTTTTCTTATCCCAGGGCCGTTCAACGTATTCCACTGCCGGTCAACAGCAATTATTCCGTTGCCTACCTGTAGGATTCGTCGAGTTTCGGTTCTTGCTTTTCTCGGATTCTAGCAACGTTTGACCGGAAACCTTTGGTTGCCATACTCGAACCGCTATTCGGTGAAATACTCGAAGCAGAAGCAATTATGCTGACACACGTTACGATTTTAACCCTTAGCAATCGAGTAGCGCCTCTGGGGTGTCACTAAAAATTGCTATACCATTATTTGAAATATTCCTTACATTATCATATATGATATTGGCGCACTGGTTCGATCAATTGTAGAAATATTCCATGCTGGAATCAAATCAACACGTGTTCACTTAACCTCAAATAATTTCAAATAGTTTTTAATATAAGCATGTAAGTATTACAAATTTTCAAAAGAAATCTCACTGAGGAAAATATACTTTTTTAAACAATACAAAATTTAATTAATAAATTCTTACAGACGCAATACGGAAATTTATATATTCTTGAAAATGGTCTGGATTTGAGACCGAAATGTTGAAAAATAGATTTCATGTAATATTTTGCAAATTTGCTATATTTCTACAATTGATCGAACAGTGCGCCAATATCATATTTTGTTGTTTTAACAATTATCGATCGAAATACGAAAAACGATTATCAGATATGTCGGTATCTAACCAATTACTAAACACTTAAGTATTGTATGAGGTATTATACCAATGTGTTATATCTACCAAATTTAAAAATTCATAGAGAGTGTAAATATTCTAGATCAGAAGAAACATTTGATTTGAATGGGTGAATTTTCACCCTGAGAAACGTACGAGGGTTAAAACAGTGAAAATATTAGAAGAATTTTAAAATACTATACTATATTTAAAATACTTATTTGAAATATTGTTTACATTATTAGATATGCCAGTATCTAACTAATTACTAAACATTTAAGTATTGTGTGAGGTATTATATCAATTTCATATCTACCAAACTCAAAAAGTCATAAAGAATGGAGATATTCTATTTTAAAAGAAACGTTTGATTTTCCAGTTAAAATAGCTCCGAGCACAAAAGGTTAATTGAACGAAGTTATAACCAATTCTTCTAAACATATCTGCCATTTTTTTCTGTTTATTTTAATACGTATTAATGAATTGTGTGTGATTCCGTAATTATGCAGTTCAAGGGAGTCAACTCCGATTTTAACGACCTTGACAGACGCGTTCGTGGCAGGTGATTTTCCAGGCGAATGCCAGGCTGGTTTTTACATGGATTTAGGTTAGATTAGGTAAACAGATAAAAGATAAGAGACAGACACAGATAAAGAACTTGAAAATTGTGACCTTCAATTTCGTCTTCGCAATGGTGAACACGGTGATGAGAATAAGAAAGAAACATAACGAGTGAGAGACGAAATATATAAAGTGAATAGTTGTTGTGTGAAATAAAGAAATGAGCGTATCAATTAACATATATTAAATAAAAGGATCTAGCTGTGATCACTAGATTGCGGATTCGATGCATTTATAATGAAAATGTTTAGCTTAATAAAATCATTAAAAGGGCAATGAATATTTGTATTCAATGTAACTGGCGAATGCAACTGGTTTCAACAAAGAGTTTTAATAAAGCCTGACGAGACAACGGAGGAAATGATATAAAATACCGTGAACGAATATTATGATTAAAGTAATTAGAGAAAATTCTCGATGTTTGGTACCGGTTTTATTGGATGCTCGCCGTGGAATCTATTATTATAGACTAACCGGGGCTGTGTAGAAGAGATTAAGTTGTAGATTTAATGAACGAGATATCGAAGAATCGACCTAGAGGCGCCAGACTTGTTCGGGATGCGCCGACTCCCACGTGGCGCAGCTACCGTGTCCGTTGGCGAGGGGGCTCGTTATTCTCGGGCACGATTAATTTATAATCGCGTATTTCCACACGTGAGCTCTGCGAAACAGCAAGACGCGGGTCTTCAAAGCCTCCTATGAACCTTTTCGTGTTTTGCATCGGTCGACGCGTATCGAATAATAATTGCAGAGCCGCGGTACTGCCGTTTCCGAACGGACGGCAGCAAACTGTTCATTACCGGGAGGTTTTTCAGCGGTGGAGTACTGGGTCACTGATTCCACAGATCAATTGCAAAAGATTACAAAATATCAGATCATACTGTGCGAAATAGCCAAGTTCCCATACTAATTATGCTCTCGCGCAATATACGGACTGCTCATTTGGCAAATCGACTAATTTTGCAAAATAAAAAGTGCAGAAGATTAGTTATGGGAACAGGAGAGGTGTTCTCGGAATACCGGAAATCCAGGCTATTTAAACATACGTGAAATGATTAATGTCTTTCTGATGATTATTGAGACGATAGAGATGTGCACCCTATATTTTAATTTTTAATAACTTTTCTTTTTGTCGATCGTATGTTTAAACAAAGTTGATGTTCTTCGCGCATTCGTTCGACCAATTTGTTTTAAATAATAGTGATTGCATCTGTGAATTATTTAAAAACCAAAAGTGATATTTTGTTGATGAGAACACATTTAAAATAATTTTTGGGATATGTCAACTTACTTGCTTAATGAAATAATCTTAATGAAAAAGCAGGCGTGCACATAACAATTTTTAAAATACCATACTACTGAAAAAAATTGTTTTCCACCAATTAAAGATTAAGCAAGCAATTTTAAATGTGTTCTCATCAACAGAATATCACCTTTTGTTTTTTAATAATTCACAGATGCAATCACTATTTTCTTGAAAAAGGTCTAAGCCAAGACCAAAACGTCGAAATTAATATATTGAAAAATTGCTTTCAATATTTTTGGTTAATTTTCAATGGTGGAGAACAGGAGACAATTGGCAATTTTTCTGCGTACCACCGCCAACAACGAGCGTGACGACGGCCAACTAGGGAACGATTTCACGGTGAATTCGAAGTGCATTTAAAGCGGATAATCAGCAAGGGAATCGGCGACGGGATTCGCTACCGTGTATCCCGGGCTTAATATCATTTTCTCGGGTGATTAGCCCGTGACGAGGACCTCTGCACGTTGTCCAGGAGCGTTCGCGTTCGCAGCAGCAACCTCGATCCGGCGGCGCTCGTTAACGAGGACTTGGATGTATCGCGACGATCGCATTAGCTTACCAAATGGTCGGTGCCGGTGCCGGTGACGGCGAAACGCGTCCGCCGCGTCGTCACGAGCCGTGAGAGCAACGAAATTACAACGATCATTACTCGCCGGGCGTTAATTCACAGCTAAAGAGATTCTCAGCAGCGAGGATTCCCACGACAGCGTGTCCCGTGCGCTCGACGCGCTCGCTTTACCCGTTTACTCGCTCGCTAGTTCGCCCACGCGAGCAAAGATCCCGGGAACCTGTGTACGAGCGCAAAACCGCCACTCTTTTATGCGCAACCAAGCTTTTATTTTCTTTATCTCGCGATAATAAGAAACATCCGCGCCAAGCCAGGACCTCTTCACCTTCGACGTCGACCCGCCGCAGTTTGCAGAAGACAGAATAATGGAGAACGCACGACTCCAGGACTCACGTCCTAATGATTTCGCAAAACACGCCCCTGTTCTTCGCGTTTCACGTGTGTTTAACACTCTCGCGCTGTCGCGCGAAGATCTTACACCGCGTTGTTTCAGCAGGGCTGGGAACGCTTCCGAAAATATCTTTTCAAAAGTGTTATATTGTAGTCTTCATTAGAATTTGCTGAATCTGTTACAGCTGTGCACAACCATCCCCGTTCTTCTTCTACTACTTTTAGTGCCTCGAGCTCGTTGGAGTCTTATCTCAGCATACGAGGAAAAAGACACGTACAGTATTTTATCCATAAATGCCCCAAAAATCTGACCTGAAAATGTCCCAGATCTATCCCCACTACTGTAGAGTGTATCGCCTTGAGGGGCCACGAAACTCGAGAGCCCTCGGTCGCCAACAAGTATGACATCATGCGGCTCGGATATATTATTTTTTTATAGGACTTCGGTGACCACATTTGTGGTATTTTTCTAATAAAAAACATACCAAACATGATATAATTCCGATGATATTTACTCGTGTAATAGACAATTGAAGTTTCGGACGCAAGGAAGGCCTCTTTTTTCCCATACGCTAACCTTTCTCGCGCCCGAAACTTTAATTGTCTATTACACAAGTAAATCTCGTCGGAATTATATCATATTTGGTATGATTTTAATTAGAAAAATGCCACAAATATTGTCATCGAAGTCCCATAAAAAAATAATGAAAAATAAAGAAGTTGGAAATATGGATTAACTATGTTTACATTTCTCGACGTTCGGCAAAACTCAAAGAATACTGTGCCTGGCGCATAAATGTCCCTCGGCAGACCCGTGCTAGGGACCTATATGGATAAAATACTGTATTTCGAATAATACTTATTCACCTTATACTGCTCACCACGAGGAGTAAAAAATGTATAATTTTTTAAAAGCAATCTTTTCCCTGTAATATCTACTTTTGTCGTTTCCTGCTGATCCATATCATAACGCAATCATTATTTTCTTGAGAAGGGCCTACACAAAGACCGAAACGTCGAAATTAATATGTTGCAAAATTGCTTTCAATTAAATTGATCGAACTGGTGCGCCAAAAACATCAACTTTGTTTAAACATACGATCGTCAAATAAAAATAAAAGTTATCATAACTGGTTCTCTTCGCAACACATTCAATGTGTTTTATTAGGTTGAAACTTATTTCCTCTCGGCGAAAAAGATTTATCGAATTATTTTCGAGACTCCCGTAGCATTTTAGTTAGATCGTTATTGCAATATCGATGCAACACGAACCTGCACAAGAAAGTGCAAAGCAAACATTTTTGATGGTCGAAGAAAGGAGATCTGGCAACTGTTAACGTTCGCGTCGAATTATTCCCTAGAATTTCTTCGTAGAAACGGACGCATTACCGTCGTTCGGTGGTGGCTATTATTCCCAAGTTGCTCGGGTCCGAAGAAACGGCAGTCGAACGAAAGATCTTTGAACGAAACGGACCTCGAAAGAAATGTCTGCCCCGCATTACGTCCGCGGTTTACGAGCAAGACCTTGCACGAGGATTCGTAAAAAATCAGCTTCCCCGGGCAGAAATTACGGACGAGAAGGATCGCTGGCACGAGCTAACGGCCAGAAGAACGGTCGAAACTATTGTCATTAGCACGGCTGCGTTCCGCCGTAGGAAAACATTGAATAGACATCTGTAATTCCTCGCGCAACATCCTTCGAGTTCCATGGTGAGCTCCGCGCGGAGAATATCCTTTCTTTAAGTCCTTTATAGTGCTGTCGATTTTCTGGAATGTCCTTAAGTAATTGCTTCTAGCTATTTCATCACCGGTGCCAAGAAACTGGCGTTTCGTCCTTTGAATTCCGTCATTCTTTTGGTTCTTTTAGTGTAGTGGTACTATGGCCACTACAGGTCACTTTGATCACTATTGCGTGAACATCGCACAGTGGTAAAAATTTTTTAAGTATTGTATACTTATCTCTTAAAATTAATAAAATTTCAAACAGTATAACGTTCCATTACATCTCTGTATACGGTTGACATAAAAAAGCAGTGCACAGAATTCTTAAGTATTGTATACTTATCTCTTAAAATTAATAAAATTTCAAACAGTATAGCGTTCCATTACACCTCTGTATACGGTTGACATAAAAAAAGCAGTGCACAGAATTCTTCATCTTTAAATTCAAAATTCATTAATTATTTGTAAGATCGAGTAAATTAGTTATAAATTAGTAAAATGGTTTTAAACCAAGGTTTATGTTATGTTTGTGTAAACAACACAATATATAAATATGCTTATATGTTGTTACAGAATGACTTACGTGACTGAAAATTAGTTTACCTTAGGGACACTTCTACTATAATAATCGTGGACTTATCTCTTAAAATTAATAAAATTTCAAACAATATAGCGTTCGATTACACCTCTGTATACGGTTAACATTAGAATAGCAGTGAACAGAATTCTTCATCTTTAAATTCAAAATTCATTAATTATTTGTAAGATGGAGTAAATTAGTTATAAATTAGTAAAATAGTTTTAAACCAAGGTTTATGTTATGTTTGTGTAAACAACACAATATATAAATATGCTTATATGTTGTTACAGTATGACTTAACGTGTAACTGAAAATTAGTTTACCTTAGGGACACTTCTACTATAATAATCGTGGACGTAATGGAACGACGATGTCGGCTAAAGACTGGTTGCTTGGCGCGCAAGTAGAGCAGGCGAACAATTACATGGTAATTAAATAAAACAAGGGGAAAAGGGATACCGAAGTATTGCAGTTTACATTAAGAAGTCGCATCGCGCCCACGGAGCGCTAGATCTCACGTTGTTCATCAACCCCGGCCATAGTAAACAAGCAGATCCGTGTTAGGATTTTTGCATAGCAAACGAGGCACGCATATAGTTATATTTCCATAGAAAACTCATTACAAAGGGCAAGCTTCGATCATCAAACGTCTGGTAGATTCTGACCTCGAAAAAAAATTTCTAGTCTTTCTAAATACGTTTAATAAATATTTCTTCTAATTAATTACATTAATATTATTTTACATCGTCTCCAAGAGGATACATCAATTCGTAACCGTTACCTCGTATATTATTTGCAAACAATAAAAGTACACGCTACTGTCAACGGTAATTTCCATCACACTTTGTTAATTTATTCCATCTTATAAATATTCAATGAATCTTTAATCCCAAGGCTGAAAGATTAGAGTTTACAATCAAGTTGCACTTTTACATTTGTACACATAATAAATGCCGGTCGCGCACGTGTTCAGTGTGTAGACAACTGGAATTGGAAATTTAATGTTTAAACACTGTTATCTGCGGCATATAGAACATTCGGCAATTCTATCGTTAAATCTGAATATCTCTCGAATGAGAAATTCGGAGTTAATCGTTCAGAGGATGAAATCGTGGTAACGATGGAGGAGAGTGGTGGGGGTCGGTGCGAAACCATTCTTTATCTGATGCGAGCACCTGCACTGACACGGGGAAATTATCCTGACCTCTGCGGCGAACGTCGACCATGTGAACCTACGAAGTAGAAGCTGTTCCGGTGACGGTTTCCGGTTTATCCTATACCATCCTTCGCCTTTCCCCTCTTGCCTTCACCTTCCATTCAACCAACATCGTTTCTATCTCGTGGGCACTTTACGATACTATTGCCAGCCACGTGGTCACGCTCGCTGAACCACGTGGGATCTACGGGTTCACGTGCGACTTAGTAAATATCGGTGCCCCCGGTCTATCCCTCTCTCTCGGGCTATTTTCCATAATTTGACGAACAATGACTCTTTCCAGTCTGACGAACCCTCGGTGTTTTCCCTATTTTTAATAATACACCGATACGCACGCGGAAATGCACAAGCACGACCTGTAAAATTAAACGGTCACTAAATTGGGAGTGCGAGTAGTTGAAGTCAATCTGACTTTTGTTCGTCGCGATGAGTACAACTGTAGCAACGTTCAGACAACTCTCACCAATGTGAATTTCTCACAAATGTGAATTTATAGATTTATTTAAAAAAAAAACGTTTTCTTTTTATTTTAAAAATGTTTAATCAATAAGTTGATTTCATCGAAGTAGTATCAGATAATTTAGTTAAAAAATTGTTATTAATATTATTATATTCACAAAATTATTAAATTAAATTAAAAATCCCTATAAATCCTCTAAATAATAACTGGTCGAACCTATGCGCCGAAAGCATAAAAGTATTGTTAAATGGAATAATAAACTTCTTATATCGATCGTATCATTGCTAATAACAATTGTTCAATGATCTCGGCGCTACGGTTCGATCGTAAAAAACAAACTTAACTAAGTAGTTTTTCTAATTATTTTAAATAATCAACGTTTCGGTCACTGATTTGGACCATTTTCACGATTAACTTAAAATTGCGTCTTTAAGAAAAAAATAAATAAAAAAAACACGAAAACATACAATTTTCAAAAGTATTAACTATTAAATGTTTAAATGTAATTTAATGTAATTTAACATGAATAATTGAGACGAATTGTTAACCCTTTGCACTCGCAGCTATTTTAACTAAAAAATCAAACGTTACTTCTGATCTAGAATATTCTCATTCTCTACGACTTTTTAAATTTGAAAAATATGAAATTTATATAACTGATAATATTAAAAGAATTTATGCACAAAAATACCATAACGAAAGAGCGGATTTTGAGTGGCAAAAGTTTCAAATCCAATAGATTGTCAAATTCAAACGTCAATTTCTAGAATCAGAATTGGCCACTTAGAAGTAACCCATTCATTTTTTTAAGTAAAAAAGAAAACATGATATGCGATATATGTAAAGTACCAGTTAATATAAATCACCTTATACTGGAATTGAAAAAATAAGAAAATGAAAGGAAACATGCTAAACTGCCTGAATCTTTACCCATTCTGTTTGGTTCTGAGGAAAACCTTGTCGGTCTTGCCCAATATATCAAAGATACTAAGATGTACAAAATATTTAAAGAAAATGTACCCTGTTGCTAATGACCTTTGATGTTAAAGCAACATTAAATAAATAATTAAAAAAAGTATCTCATACAATACTTAAATATTTAGTAATTGGTTAGATACCGACATATCTAATAATGTGAACAATATTTTCAATAATAGGACAGAAATTTTTAGTGACGCCTCAGAGGTTCCACTCAAGTGCTAAGGGTTAATATTCCAGACAAATGTTTGTGGGATTTGTAAAGACTCGTTACTAAACGTAACTCGAAAAATTTTGTTGAATTTCTTGAGCTTTTTCTCAATGTCTCTAGCACTGTGCAACGTGGAGAAAGACCTTGTGCATGCTTAAGCAATCGATCGTCATGCTTGAGGAACGCCAATGTTGATTTCCATGAATTTTTTAGTAGATCAGACGGAAAGGATTTCCGATCGTAGCTAGTGAACTGTCAGTTTTTATTTACGCTTGCGCCTCTTCCGGTGGATGAGCTCACCACCCCGTGAGAACGCACCCTTCCAAAATCGAAGATTCCCCGAGTAATGGCCCGTGAAAACACGTAGACCTATCAGAAACGTTTCGATTTAATTCGAGCGGATTCGCATTTCGTCGGAAGGATTCAGTCAGTCTTGGGATCCGGCGTCGTTCGAACGTGTCGGGGGGACAACGGTCTTCCGTAATTAAACTACTAATTTTAGGGAGTAGACAGCGGATATGATGCGTTTATGACAAAAATTAGAAGGCGTAAGTTAAAATTTTATATCAAAATTCAATATAAACCTCAATAATATGAAATTTTCTATACAAATTTCATCTACAAAAATTATTTCCAAAAAAATTCAATATAAACCTTAATAATATTAAATTTTCTATCTAAACTTCACGTACAAAAATTTTTTATATGAAAATTCCATATAAACCTCAATAATATTAAATTTTCTATATATATTTCATATGCAATCATTTTTCATATAAAAATTCAATATAAACCTCAGTAATATTAAATTTTCTGCATAAATTTCATGTACAAAAATTGTTTACATAAAAATTGAATACAACCCTTAGTAATATTAAATTTTCTATTTAAATTTCACGTACAAAAATTTTTTTATATGTGAATTCAATATAAACCTCAATAAAATTAAATTTTCTATATAAATTTCATATACAAAAATTTTTTATATAAAAATTAAATATAAACCTCAATAATATGAGTAATAATAAAACAGTAAATAAATAAAACAGTAAAGACATTAGAAGAATTTAATGACACTATTATATTATGTTTGATCTATTAAACATATTAAGAATGAAAATAAATTTCCATTTCACTCGAGTTTGTAGCAATTCCAGAGAAACTTTTTATTTTGCATCAAGATTCGCTGTCTAGTTGGGAGAAGAGTGGGACTGACTTGTATATATTTAAACGTGCGGATTTTATGTAAATTTAACCTAGTGTACCGTTTAAAAGCGCGTTGCGTAATGCGAACAGAGTCGCATGAATGAAATAAATAGGTTGATGCAGCGGTGCGACGCGTTCTCAACCGAGCGGTGATTTCAATGCGTGGTAATGGCGCAACGACAGGTGCATGCGCCGAGCTGTTTTGCCATCAGCGCCAGATGGCAGTCTGGATTCCACGCTTTGAGCAGATTTCGCTCATTCACGTGGTTCGCAATCGCACCAGTTTAAAAGCCTCCGATCGAATACGTAACAACAACTTTTACTTACAAAGGCGAACAAAAGAAAGCTTTTAAAACTTCTAAAGTTTCTAATACTTTTCAACTGAGAAGCTACAATTTTTATTTTAAATATTTCTTTTTCGCCTATTTTAAACTACAATTAACGCAGAGCAATGTGTCAAATATTAATGAAACATAATGATAAAATTTCAGACAATGAAAGTGCTTTTAGTCGAATACATTTTTTAAATATTTCTCTTTCGCCTACTTTAAACTACAATTAACGCAGAGTAATGTGTCAAATATTAATGAAACATAATGATAAAATTTCAGACAATGAAAGTGCTTTCATTCAAACGTTTGTAAATGCATATACTTCCGTCAAAAACAAAATTTTCTATTATCTAAATTACGTTTTCTCGATCGTAAATGTTAAGTAAACAATGTGTGTTGATATCAGCGCACAGGTTCGATCAGAATGAAAAAAACAAACAATCTTACAATTAACAAAATCCCAACGTTTCGATCCTGATGTGGATCATTTTCGAGAGAAGAATTTTTAATGCGTCTGAAAAATTAATACCACTGTAATATGTGTTAAACAAATCAAAAAATATGAAAGTAACAAAAGTAACGCTGTGCCGTACTTGCTTTAACAAAAGGTTGTACATGAAAAATTACAGAAAGAAACTGGCAGATTGCCTGTAGAAACTGTACTGAAATCATGTGAAGATTGAGAAATGAAAACAAAAGTATTTAAATTATATAGAATTTACAATAAATTATTTAAATTTATACAAAATTTGAGGGAATTATATATGAATTGACAATAAAATATTATACATAGGACCGACACACTTCAAACTGAGCCAATCAGTTACTTTCATATTGTTTGGTTTGTTTAACATTCATTACAGTGATATTAATTTTTCAGACTCATTAAAAATTCTTCTCTCGAAAATGATCCAAATCAGGATCGAAACATCAGGATTTTATTAATTGCAAGATTGCTTGTTTTTTTATTTCGATCTAATCTGTACGCTGATACCAACACACATTGTTTATTTTCCATTATCAATTGATTCACAAATTAATTCATTTTACAGTCGTACAAAGTCAGCGTTTTGTTTCGTAACAGAAAAATGAGTATTTATTTTTCTATTGCAAAGCAGCACGGACTTGAGAATGAAAGGAGGAAATTCATGCAATTCCTTCGAGTATCGCAATTGCATCTGTCGAACGCATACGCGCCTGTTGCAATGCAAACCGCATACACGCGCGACCGGCAGTGAATTTTTCCGGAGTCCTTACGTTCACCGTAATTGAATGTCGGCGCTGACTTTCCTGCTGTTGTACCACTCGCGCAACGAGTTTCCAAACATGCTACTTTTTCCTCTTGTTGCTATTCAGGAAAGAACAATAATAGTACGACTTTTGATCGAACACTTCTCCAGTTGAGACATAATGCCGATGGTTATCGCCTAAGATATTCACTATTGTGGCGGTAAGAATCCCAAGCCTGATCTATGCATGATAGAATAAGTAAGAGTGAATGCCGATGATGATTTACGCCCACGCACGCACGAGTCCACACCCTGTACGCGTAAACAATGCCAAACGATCATAAATCATCCTGGTGAACGGACGTCTGGGTTTTTCAGTAGCTGCTTAATATTCCTTTGTTGCTGTGGTAGCTGTGCATCTTTGAAAGTAAATAATCGTTCGGTCATCTTTTAACGTGTTTGGCATAAACGATGATTCAGAACGTAGATTTAGAGCCGCCAAGTTTAAACAGTCTGTGAATTAGAAATTTTCTTTGGCTATACTTAAAGACAACACGGTGTAATTTTTATGCACTTATCCTTATTATTATTTAAATTATTGTATGATTACCGCAGCAGATTACTTGTCTTGGCTGCCACGATATCGAAAAAATCTATAGAAACCAAGTTATTTAACAAATCTGTTTGAAAATTTGTAGAGAGCATGCCGCAGGCACAATGTTTATGTGGCAACAATTTTAAAAAACGTTATTAATTATTAACTAAAATGAGCTAATTGAAAATCTGTGCATTACGCACATTCTTTATTCATCTCAAAGCATATAACAAATTCCCTTATAAGCATCCACCACAGTGGTCTGCAACAGAGTTGGGTAAAAAATTAATTAAATTAATTAAATACTTATTAAATACTTATATAATAAATAATTAATGATTAACTGTCAATTCTCCATCCGCTCTCTGCCCCACGTATGGTGATTAATTTCAACAATTGATTAAATCAGTCTCCGATTTTTCGATCATTTCTTCGTTTAATCAACGATTGACGATTAACTTCATCAACCGATTGAATGAATCATAAAATAATAAAATTTTTATCGATTAATACCCAACTCTGATCTGAAGTCTGAGCTGTGGAATCTAGAAATAAATATAATAAATAGTAGTTTCCAGTTTTTTGTAAAAGTTTAATAAAGTTATTCTGTCTTAATTATAGTTAGAAACAAAATAGTCTGAGTGCCAGGTTCGCAGTAAAAGCCTGGTTCGATATGTATTTCGAAGTGTGTTGTATAATTTGCAACAAGTGATATCCTGACGTATGATATTTCTCCCCCGTTTGCACCACTGTGCGTCGTACTGATGAGACTGTCCGAAAAAGTTCCGAACTGATTTCGACGGTCCTGTAGTTACGCTCGACTCCGATACGTGTTTTGAAACCGATCGTAAGCGTGCCAAGCACGAGGAGTAAGTACGTAGAAGCCAGCTGTGAGTAGTACTACGATCACGTTCACCGTGATCCAAGATGGCGTCGCTGGGTCAATATCCTGTCATGCCGGAGAACGGCGTCGGTGATCCTGCTGCGACTTCGGGGAAACACCACGCGAAGGCGCCACTGAAAGTCTTTTTAATAGGGACTGGTTCTCCAGCGTCCATGGACCACACGCTTATGTTTCGCTTGACCTCGGCTCGCGTCTTCCCGAAGAACAAAGAGCGACGGTTGCTACTGGTTTTCACCCTTCCAAACAACTTCGCGGGCCAATCGGCCGTTCGAATACTCTCGGAAAACGGAAACCACTCGGAATTACTCCGAAAACTACACTTCGCATCATCCTTTAGTATACGAATTTATGATTTCGGCGCAAGGTTCGATCAATTTTACACAAGCAGCAAATGCGCATTTATTTATAAATGTATAAATATTTATTTGCGGCGCGTTGGTTCGATCATTTATAACAATAGAAAAGAAATTGTTATAAATGATCGAGCCAACGCGCCGCAAATAAATATTTATACTATCTTTAGATAAAAGTCGATCGAAAACCAAGTTAATTATTTATAAATGTATCTTGACGTTTCGATCCCTATAATCGTGTTTGTTCTATTTGTTTTTTTTCTTTTTTTGTTACGCTGCAAGTAAGTACATTAATTTTGTTGATTCTGTTGATTGACCTGGCTGTGTTTTTAATTTTATTTGTCATATTATAATTCTTTTGCATTATTTTTTGACGCAATATATGTTCTTTATGAATATGATCCACATAGGGATCGAAACGTCAAGATACAGTTATAAATAATTGCACATTTATCCTTTATCCTTTAGTATGCCAATTCCTTTTGGCATCGAATTTTCAGTAGCCTAAAATATTGATAATGTAAGCCTGCTATTATTTCTCCGAATTTAATTATTATTTATTATACATGGACAGAAGCCCTTTTACATAAGTATTTACAAAAAAGAAACAGAAAAAATTCACGATAAGAAAGAAGTATTTTCTGGACGGTTAAATTTTCTATAAAAAATCAATACATAATTTTTTATATGGAAATTCAATATAAATTTCAAATAATATTAAATTTTCTAATCAACTGTTCAAATATTACGAAATGTACGTTCAATATTCGATAAAATATTAAATACTTTCTCCATAATCACATACAGTAGCTGCACGAACTACTTTACATCTCTGCAATTATTTATCATGCATTTCAATTCTATTTGATGTACAAGCCGACCGATCGCTCGCGCAAAAATTTCGATAAATCGAGATCTTGCGTAACTCTGATTGCAAAGACTATTCACCGTGATCGGTGATTAAGTGCAATTTTCATTTGTATTGAACTTGCGAGGTCGGGGTTGCGTTTGCGAGCGTAGACGGATTTGCGTGCTTGAACGAGCAATTATAAAACGGGGTAGTTAGCGCGGATAATAAAGAGTTTATACGCTCGTTAGACGGCAACGTTTCACAATGTCGGCAACGAAAATAATCCGAGAAAATGATCTCACGCCAACGCGGCACAAAGACGCGCGGATTCGTAAGAAGCGAGTGGGTGCAACGCGGATGCTTAATGAGAAAAACGCGCAACTCGGTTGGTATGCGAATCGCGCTTCAACGTTTTTGCAAAAGAAAAAAGTTGTTCCCAAGGGCGGAGGGACGTTAGCGCGGGAAATAGCGCCATTGGTCCAGAGGTTTTAGCGGGCTCCTCGTTGGGGCACCGTCGGAGATTTCAATGCCCCGAATTATGGCGGGAAGCGATACCGCGCGGCCATATTGAAGCGCCGAGGATCGAATCCGCTTGAATTCAACCATCGAAGGTTCCCCGCAGAAAAATTCCTTAGGTTTGCTATAGGGTCTACCGAGAAACGGCTGATTGTTATGCTGCATAGTAAAACCGATCGTAAATACATGCACGCCGCACAGTGGAGCGAACAATGCAAATAAACGGACATGGCGATTACTTCTCATAGGCTGAAGATATTGGACTAAAACTTTGCAGACTTTTTACCCCTATTATGTAGAGTACATGTACTGAAAATTGTTCAAGTCCAACAAGTGAATCAGATTTATTCTGTTTCCATAGGTTCGTCCCAATTTTCTTCAATGAGATCATTTATTCTTAAAAGCTAAAATGCTTCTGGAAATAGGTCTTGTTTTTTTTTTTAATTAACTGTGGTCGATGAGAAGATTTTTCAGCTGAAAAATCATTAGCAGGGCTCTCAGTTATGCGCATTTTATGCCTTTGAGAACATTCGGAAAAGGGCTTTGGGCCTGGCACTATTTCAGTATCCGCGAGAAAAACTAGCTTTGTTTCAAGCCATTTTTTATTTCTCTTTTCGAAATTATCCATCTTGCGATTTGCTGCAGTCCATCTATTATACAAGTTGGCACAAAATTTTCTCAGTTTATGTTTTACATTTTTTTTGTCTTTTTCGGAAGAACTATTATAGAATTGTTACATAAAGTTTTCTTGAATTGCTCCATGATCGTTAAAACTGCAATTTAAATTAAGGATAAATTGATACAAATCGAAATTATTTTTAAACATATCCATATTAAAAAACTAAATAAAAATCTAAGAATAAACTTCTAAGAACAAAGAAATAAGAGCTATATAATGACAGTAACGAGAAGAGAAATTAAATTACATACGACTGCTACTCTAATTGCGAATTAAAAATATCAAAAACTCGAAAGTATTTGTGTAATTGATTAAGAATTACACGAATCTTTCTATTTATCGCTTTCTGACGTTACATCTAGGTTTCTAGACCAGAAGAACTCGTGAATATATTCCAACAATGAGCTACATAGAATGAAAGTTTACGATTATTAATACTGCGAACGGCAATTATACAATAATGTTAGAGAAAATAGTAAAATTGCTGTAGACTTCCACTTTCCAATTTCCACTAACAACAAAATAGAATTCGACTTCGGTTTAACACGTTCACGCCTGCAATTCATGTTTCTCTCGAACGGGCGGCGCCGAAATAATTCGTATTATTTAACCGTTGGCACACGCCACACTGTGGTCTGAAAGTCAGTTGTAGTGCGAATTAATTATTGTGCGAGGAAAAAATTGACATTTTGTGTAAAAATTACTTTCAAATATTTGAGTAAAGTAAATAAAACATAATTTACAATACTGACTACTTGTTTATTAATATAATAATTAAATGTTACAAATATAGTATAGAAGATTATGATTCACTGTCGGAGTCATTCGTTTCGGTAAAAATAGCCTCTAGTAATCCACTAACGCAATCCTTTCGTTTCAAATCCTTCAATTTGAACCATTCTTCGAACAACTCGAAGCGGGTGATCGTAGATACGTTTCCTAAAATATTAAAATAAAATGATAATGGGATTGCGGGATGAAGTAAGCTCTCAAATTAAATATTTCGCAACGCGTGCAAATTTTGTAAAACTTACGGCATTCTAATTATTTTTCTTAAAAAGTATCAGTTCATAAAATATATCATAAAGTGTGAAGGAAACGTAAACCTACCATTTCCAGTTACATCTATACTGATAATATCATATATAACAAGATACTAACAAAATTTATACACACTTCAAGAAAAAACTCGATATTTTGAAGTTATAATTTGTGACAATTAAAACGTGCTTACTGGAATGTTGACAATCTTGCCAACAATAATATGGTGATGTGATTTACTAATTTTGCTTTTGTTGTTGTAGTATACATATCAAACTATCATACAAGTATAAATTTTAACAGATTTACGTTAGTTGGTTTTTTAAATTTATTCGCGCTAGCACTGACTTTCAGACCACAGTGCGCCATCGAGAATGTGTTCAAGGAAATTAGCCTGTGTTCTGAATCTTCATTACAAGAAATTAATAAAAAGAATGAAGAAACTAAGACAGCATCGAGTTACACTTACGCGATAAGGGACCACATTCCTTGTTTGGAAACGGCCTGCGAGAAGCTGCGGCTTAGATTTCATTTTCAATTGACGAGGGCACGCGTGTCTTGCTAGTAGAAATACTTTCGAGAGTTAGTCAGACGTTCATTGTTGCAGTTTCCGTGGCGAATCATTTTTCAAGCCGCGCCCGCGTGGCCTGTCCTCGATCATGCATCTATCAATCGGTGGCCGGCTATCAACACCGCTGCATCGTAAATACGTGCGCACGCAGTACGATACGATTCGGCGTGTGTGCAGTACACTTTTACTCCAGTTTGTATCGTGGAACCGGTTTTCTCTCTCGTAACAGGCCTCGCTAGCCTCCTTTAGCGTTCGTACGCCGTTCCCCTTCTGGCCAGCATGGTCACCGTGCTCCTTGGAGAACCGGTTCCATCGCGTTCTTCGTCGGACGAATACGCTTACAGCGTTCGGTCCCTGTCTTCCCATTTTTCTCGGGTTCCACGGCCTTCCGCGGGCTACGAAAACAACGCGGCAACGGGTTTTCTCCATTCGATCCGGGATGATGCGAGCTTCGTCCCGGTCCTTCTTACGCCAGCTTCAAAACGCTTGACAGATACATTAACCCTATTCTGAACGGACGAGATTCTCCCGCTGTCCTCGTTCCCTTTTCACTAATGCAATGCGTGCCGTCTATGCAGATGGGAACAACTATATCAAGGGTGCCAATTACTATGCCATTAAAATCCTGCCCTACGATCCATTTTACGGTACCACTGATTACAACTATTTTGTAGATCGTAATTTCCTATAAAAGGAGAAAATATATATCTACTGCATGTCTATATTGTTCTCCAATAGCTGTACATTAACAAAATCAAAGACAGAAATGTATTTTGACTTCAAAGAAATTATTAACATACATTTTTATTAGAATCGGATCAGATACGATTTTCTATAATTATTTTGATTTTCTATAATAACATTTTCTATAAAAGCAGACAAAATATGTATTTACTGCATGTCTATATTGTTCGCCAATAGCTGTACATTAACAAAATCAAAGACAGAAATGTATTTTGATTTAAAAGAAATTATTAACATATATTTTTATTAAAATCTGTTCACACGCGATTTTCTATAATTATTTTGATTTTCTATAATAACATTTTCTATAAAAGCAGACAAAACATATATCTACTGCATGTCTATATTGTTCTCCAATAGCTGTACATTAACAAAACCAAAAACAGAATTCTATTTCGGTTGAAAAGAAATTATTAAAATACATTTTTATTAGAATCTGTTCAGACACGATATTGTACAAAGGGTGGAGCTCACTTGTTCATTCATAAATTAATTAACAAAGTATTTGATTGTAATTCCTTTTGTTATTTATCGCTTCTGTGAATTTTCGAAAAATTGTAGATCGTAATTTCCTATAAAAGAAGAAAATATATATCTAGTGCATGTCTATATAGTTCTTCAATAGCTGTACATTAACAAAACCAAAACCAGAATTATATTTCGGTTGAAAAGAAATTATTAACATACATGTTTATTAGAATCTGTTCAGATACGATATTATACAAAGGGTGGAGCTCACTTGTTGATTCATAATTTAATTAACGAAGTATTTGATTGTAATTCCGTTTGTTATTTATCGCTTCTGTGAATTTTCGAAAAATGCTGGAACGCAAGATTTGATCGAATTCAGTCTTATTTCCTTTTTATTACCACGTTTTTATTAGCTCGCTTTATTGTTTGTCTATTCGGTGACAAATTTTGCATTTGTTTTTAAACTAACTTCCTGATGAGCTAGAGACTTGAAATTGGATACATGGCACAGAACTGGATGACAATGCATTATTCAAAAAATTTTTTTAAGTCTTATTATCTGCTGTGGCTACTGCTCACTGAGAATCAGATTTTCTTTCATTACATGTTCTTTAAATTCACCTAGAAAAATTGAAAATTATATGAACATCCATGGTCTACGATCAAGTAGTCGTTAAGGATGGAAAGAAGATTTGTCGAAAAGTGCAGGCACAAAATTTGATCGATTTCAGTCTTATTTCCTTTTTATTACCACGTTTTTATTATCTCGCTTTCTTGTTTGTCTGTTTGTCTGTTCGGTGACAAATTTTGAATTGATTTTAATGATGAGCTAGAGAATCAGATTTTATAGATAGAATAATAGAATAGAATAGGATAGAAGAATATATTTTATAAATAGAATCAGATTTTCTTTCATTGCGCGTTCTTTAAATTCACCTAGAAAAATTGAAAACTATATGAACATCCGTAGTCTACGATCTAGTAGTCGTTAAAGATCGAAAGAAGATTCGTCGAAAAGTGCAGGCGCACTGGCGGAGCACGGTTGGCGGGAATTGCGAGCGGGCATATTATGGTCCAGTTGCAAAATCGGCGTCGTTTCGCGCGGGTTCCGCTCTTGTGCGCGTCTCAGCTCGGTCGCAATTGGTTCTTGGGGGCATAAATCCGTTGGCTGGCGCAGCGAACGGACAAGAAGAAAGCCCCGTTCTTTCGAAGCGCGAACGTCTCCGGACTCAGCTTCCCGCTCGTGTATACGTATCGTGTTGATGGTTTTCGTGGACCAAGAACCGGGAGCCGAGCGTCATCCCGAGAAAACCTGTTTTGCCGCGTACTGCGTCCTCCTCTACGATCTCCTTTTCCTTTTGCTGGGATGAGAGGCGCACGTGCGAGCAGCACCTCGGAGAACGGAGAACTAGGAACTTCGCAGGAGGCTCGAGAATGAGAAAAAAAAACTAGCCGCGGTGCTGAATAATTCTGGGGTAGAAAATCGCTCGAGATCTACTTTCAGCTTCGGCCTCTAACCTTTTCAACACATTCTTGAACGCCGCGCAGTGAGCAATTCGGACGAAATTTGTTTCAAGATTTAAAAAGAATTTTCGATAGAAATGAGATAGAGCGATGAAATTGATTTTTAAATTGAAGCTGAAACTTTGTAGAATATGGGAAAAATA
Source organism: Lasioglossum vierecki (assembly GCA_028455595.1). Classification (NCBI taxonomy): domain Eukaryota; kingdom Metazoa; phylum Arthropoda; class Insecta; order Hymenoptera; family Halictidae; genus Lasioglossum; species Lasioglossum vierecki. The sequence goes on along the minus strand of CM052339.1, from coordinate 10,834,108 downwards.
GGGAGATTATGGTACGAACGTTTTTTTAACTTTGATAAAATTCGTTAAACTTGTACGATTTCAAGAAAATGATCCAGGAACCGCGAAAATATGGTCGAAATTCAAATGTCGGGTTTATAGGATCGCTGATAAACAGGCTGTGAATCTTTATGCAAATCCCATTATTCCTACAACAAAAATATGTAAAGAATTCAAAAGTATTGTTGCACTATTTTCAGCTAACTAAAATTACTAATAAAAGATATAAATTTGTATAAATTTAATAAAAAATGAGAACCACATGAATTCAATTTAATCATTAATTCATGAGTTAAAGTAAATTAATTTGCTTGTTATTTCAACATTATATGGAATGCATTTTTTGAGATCATTTTATAGAGATAATTTGGACCAGCGTTTTGTTCGTGAATGGTAAACTTAAAAAAAGACCGAAGAGCAAGAAGTTAAAGTATATTTTACTAGCAATATGATAGCGTATCTACATTTTTTTATTTGTAATATTTTTCTTAAAATAGAGGTGACCTTCATTTTTTTTAATGGAATGCTACATATTTTTTCACATCATGTAAAAGCGGGAATTAAGACGATTTCAACCATGTAGTATAGTATGGTGTTCAGGATCATACAAGGGTAGAAATAAAAGAAATAAATCACGAGATGTAAATAATGAATAAATAAATAATAATGAATTGAACACGAGATGTAGTCTTATGAATACAACATAAGTAAATACAATATTACAAAATGTTAAATTTATTTCTTTAATTTTAAATCGCTTTTAGATGATGAAAAAAATGAAGACCAGCTCTATTTCAAGAAAAATATTACAAGTAAAATAAATGTAGACACGCTATCATATTGCTAGTAAAATATACTTCCTCGACTTCGGTTTATTCTAATGTTTACCGTCTATGAAAAAAACGCTGATCCAAATTATCGCGAACAAACTATATACATATCTAGCCCGACGTTCGTTCGCGAAGAAAATTTCCCGATGATGTTGGTGAATTAAAGAGTGCTACGTTGTCCGAAAAAGTGGCGAACGATTCCGTAGAAAATATAAAGAAATAGTTCCGGAGATCGGCTCGATACACTCGGCGACCGTGGTTCGTTCTAGATAAATGATTTCGGGGGATAATTAATGAACGGATCGAAGCGAAGAAATATTGAAATATTGCGCGGCGCGGGCCGAAAATAAAACGTTATTTTGTTTGCGCTATTTATAGCAAATCTTATCCCCCTGAAAGACGATCATTTATCTCTTCGTGCCGTTTCTGCGTCGTGTTCTATGCTCGTTTTCTTCGTGTTCTGCTGCTGGTGAACGGCGCACGTGCGAAACGCCGCATGGTAAATGGAGATCCATCCGACGAGGATCCCGGCAAGAAAAGACGCGAGCCAGAAAACGCTCGTTCATGTCTTCAGTGAAAGGACCGTGATACGCGGGATTGTGCAACTGTAACAGTAATGACATAAATTAGCGAATAACGAGAAACGTCAGCTCGCAGAAGAACGCCGCGCGGTCGGCCGCACTACATATTTCTGATTGGATTTCCCTCTTCCCGCGTCTCGTAACAGTACACTAGCGCTCGTGTAAATTCGCAAATTCTGTTACACTTTTCCATTACGTGTTTCCACGATTCAGCTTCGTTCTTGTCTCGGTAAGACAAAGGGAGAGAATAAAACTACAGTATTTTATCCATAAATGTCCCAAAAGTCTGATCTGTGAATGTCCCAGATCTATCCCCACTATTTTTTTACTAAAAATCATACTAAATATGATATAATTCCGATGATATTTACTTTTGTAATAGACAATTAAAGTTTCGGTCACAAGGAAGGCCTCTTTCTTCCCATACGCTAACCTTTCTCGCGCCCTAAACTTTAATTGTCTATTACACAAGTAAATATCGTCGGAATTGTATCATATTTGGTATGATTTTAATTAGAAAAATGCCAGAAATATGGTCATCGAAGTCCCATAAAAAAATAATGAAAAATAAAGAAGTTGGAAATATGGATTAACTATGTTTACATTTCTCTACGTTCGGCAAAACTCAAACAATACTGTGCCTGACGCATAAATGTCCCAAAAGTCTGACCTGAGAATGTGCCAGATCTATCCCCACTATTTTTCTAATAAAAATCATACTAAATGTGATATATTGACTTTTGTAATAGACAATTAAAGTTTCGGACGCAAGGAAGGCCTCTTTCTTTCCATACGCTAACCTTTCTCGCGCCCGAAACTGTAATTGTCTATTACCCAAGTAAATATCATCGGAATTATATCATATTTGGTATGATTTTAATTAGAAAAATGCCAGAAATATGGTCATCGAAGTCCCATAAAAAATAATGAAAAATAAAGAAGTTGGAAATATGAATTAACTATGTTTACATTTCTCTACGTTCGGCAAAACTCAAAGAATACTATGCCTGGCGCATAAATGTCCCTCGGCAGACCCGTGCTAGGGACCTATATGGATAAAATACTGTACTAGAGGAAGAATACGAAAGTTTCTATTCGGTCTCTGTTGTCTTGCCTTTCTGAACGTAGTACCAATGAATTGCTGAGACATTTCTGATTAAAATGAGTTGAAGCACGACGCAAGTTAATTAATGATAAGACCAGAATCTTAACTTGAAATTTTCGTTATTGTTACTGACGTCTCAACTACTAAATATAAAGTGATTACATCATTGGATGTGATAATCACGTCCTTTTAGGCACAATAAAAGAAATGACAGACCATATACAATAAACAAAACTTGAACGATGTCAATTAACCAACATTCAGAGTAGAAACAGTTTCGAACCATCGAACAAATGCTGCCACATGTACGAAACTAGTATCTTATCACAACAACAATCTCCAATTGAATAAATTATAGTGAACCGCCCGACGAGTTTCGCAATCATTAAGCACGTCACCGGTGGATAGTCACGTTTACCATTAAATTTGACAAATTGTTCGCCGGTACGTCTTACTCGCGAAAAGCTGCGAACTAGTGAATAAATCTGCAACGTTGCTCGTGGTTTCTCGGGAACGGTGTCTGGTAATTTATATTCAGAAATGCGTTGTACAATCAGCGTAGCCGATGAATCGATCGGAGAGAGAGAGAAAGAGAGAGCCCACGGTAATCAGAGATTTTTCTCAGCCGTTAGAGGGATCGATCCGTGGTCGCGAATTCGCCCACTAAATCTCGTAGGAAGCGAATCAGCTGCAGGTGCATCGAGTTGCAACGATTGCACTTCCCCCTCCCCGCCGCTCATGCTGATATCAATGCACTCTCCCGGACTTCGTTGCTGCTGCTGCTTCTTCCTGCTCACAGCTGGGCACGTGCGCTGTACACGACCAACAAGTCGAAATGTCACCGGTCTGCCTATTACTATTACCTCGACCCGCTGCTGCAGTCGATTTGATTTTTCGATTGAGCAATATTGCCTGAACCAGCGAATTTATTCGCACTCCGATAGACCTTTCGGATCTGCCTTAGTCACATGTTCAGACTGTGGACTTTTATGCGTTTATAAAAATAGATGAAATATGAAATTGGAGAAGCACATCGGATGAATGCAATACGACTGGTGCGTTTTGTATAAATTGTAAGTGAACAAATCATTATTTATGTGACTCCCTTTTCCAGTGCCAGATCAAACCAGCGCGGGGCCCGTAGCAAATGTTACCAGGGGGCCCTAAGTTTTATACGATAATGTAATAAAACACGATGAATGACCTTTTTCTAGCAAAAAATATCTGGGAACGATATCTATCAAATTTTAGCATTTACTATTCCTGCTAATCGGTTTAATTCGACACTGCTCCTTTCTCGTAATCCATGCAAACGATTTTTGAATAGTTTCACAAATGTTTCACGTTGCCTGATTGTCTTGTACATATACCGACTAGACATCTACACGTGTTTCCATTAAGTTAAAAAATTTTTCTTTTACACTAAGTAAGTGGGTAACAGTTTTCTCCTTTTCTTTAAATTAACGCACAGTAAAACACAATTAAGTTTGATCATTTACAGGCGCAGTTCTCCTATTCTTTTTGAAAATGATCTGAAATAAGATCGAAACGTGTTTAAAATAACAATTGATTGACATAAGAAAACTTTTATTTTTGCATAGAGATCTGCATTCTTCAATCTTAACGACATTTAATGTTCCTCAGTAAAAATGAAAATCCAACTATTCCTAAAACACAGTATCATTCATATGATCGACATGGAAGTCAACGTGCTAATAAAAAGATCAACATTGATTTCGAAAAGATATGTTCGAACATATGTACATTGGTTACAGAACTTTATATGTACACAATTTACTTAGATCCACGAAAAGTATATTTAAAATTTTTAACGCAGATCCAGAGATAAATTGAAATTGAAGAGACAATTTTTAAAGGTGTACAAATACTTTGTACAGTGCACGCACACCCATTGTAAAACAAAATTGGGGCTGTCATGAAGTCAACAGTCTCAACCGTCCAATAATTAATTACAGTACTTTTACAATTAAGTACTAAGTACACTGCTTCCGACGAGGGCTAAGTTAAATTGTAGAAATGCAAGGTAAATTTACCATTTTCATTAGCGATCGTTACCATGGTAGTACCGTTAACACAATTTCCAGATTTCATCTGGAATGAGCAACGATAACGAAGTTAACGGTGCTCGTATACAGATTGCGATCTGACGACGAAAACTGCACACGCATTCATTTGCCTAACAATGTACGTAATCCGGAAAGGCCAGGTTCTCTTAATCTTGAATCTGTGGATTCGCCAGGCTTCATTTTAAACGAGAAGGCTAAATTTTTAATCAAACGAGGCGACAAACGGTAGAAAAAATCGGAAAATAATGAAAATTATAATCACGAGGCAACGATCTCGACTGGTGAAAACTGCGGTGCCAAAAGGACAAGCGGTAGAAGGTGTTTCGCGCAGACACATAGACAGAACACTCGACTGGTAATGCCGAGGATGCGCAAGAATTATTTGGTTGGTATACGTTACAACGCGAAACCCTTTCCTTTCACCGTGATCCGAACACGAGCACCGGGAATGCGTGGCTCTTCTGCTCTTACGTTGACATTTATTCCCGATTGGATGACCCGGGAACACCTGCAGCATGCGCCTGATTGACCTCGAGTCCGGCAAAGATTCGCGGCTCCGTTGACAGTCAACGAAGACAAATGTTCACCGTTCTGTTAATTGAAGCCTTCGCATCGGTAAGCCACGTCGCATTCAATAGACCCGTTACGTCACATATCGATGCGACCGAAGCGTAATAATTAATTCAAGGTAGTCAGCCGGTGACACGTTTCGATAATGAGAGCCTAAGCTGCTCCACGAATTCTAATGTGTTTCGAGAGAAAGCTTCGGTTTATTTCGAAACGCTTTCTACGGAATTTTTAATAAACTGCGAATTTTATACATTTACTAGCTTCCCCCCCCCCCCGGGTTCGCTCGTACAGGAAACTGTTTAATGCCCTCGAAAATTGATAATGTTTCTCCATAAAACATTTTAACCCCCCATTCACCCCAATTCAGATTGTATCAATGAGCATTAAGAAAGACCAAGTATGATGTAAATCAGATCACGAATAATAAATTCATCATACAAACGTTGCAACCCCTTTCCACCCCCTTACAGGTCGAATTTTAAAAATGTCGAAATAGGTGTTTTATTAATTATATCAAAGAGCATTAAGACCAAGTATCAAGCAAATCCGACCACGAACAAAATATTCCTCGTACAAACGTTGCAACCCCTTTCCCACCCCCTTAGAGGTCGAATTTTTCAAAATGCTGAAATAGGTGTTTGATTTATTTGTATCAAAGGGCATTAAGACTAAGTTTCAATGAAATCCGACCACAAATAAAACATTCCTCATACAAAAGTTGCAACCCCTTTTCACCCCCTTAGGGGTTGAATTTCGAAGTATATCCTTCCTTATCTCTTGTATAGATCATAAAGGAAACCTCTGTGCAAAATTTCAGCTTTCTAGGGCCAAGGGTTAGTGTTTAGGTGAGTGAGTCAGTCAGGACTTTGATTTTATATATATAGATAACAAAAGATGGATACGTTTCGTTTAAAACAATGGACATATTAAAAAGATCTAAGACCACCCGGCGGTTAGTATTCTCGGTTGGTAACTTTTCCACCCTTCACAACTTACAAAATGCAGCACTCTAAACTTTCTTGGAACTCGAGGTCTTCTAATCCACTAAACCGCCATCCTGGCGTGTTCAGTCGTCCAAAATAAGACAGAATGATTCTTTTCAAAGTCTAACGTTAACCAGAACCAGAAATCCGACGTTCAAGTGTCGCTTCTCGAGTTTCACGGCGTCAGACGTTCCGAAGCGAACGAGCATCCGCTTGAATATCATTTTGAATACTCTTCGCGCGAGACCGGGCATCGAGACGGGCCACAAAGTCACAATTCACCAGATCCGAAGAAAAGCTCCCGTCTCGTTTTTCAGCCGCTGCACCTGATAGTTAGGATGATTCGTTTCGGTGCCCCGCAGCACGTACGGTGGATCTCGATAGCGACAGGTAGCTCCTACGACCCCTCGACTCGAAAAGCCCTTACCTGTTTCTTTTGTATCCGAGGGCTGGACCTGTGCCCCGTTTTTCCAGCACGCCAGTGCTAATGGACCTAACGAAGCCCCTGTAACACCTGCGCTCGAAGAGATCAGCCGCACAGGTTACAGGGATTTTTTTCCTCTTACGCTCTGCCATCAAACGTTCCGAACATTTATAGCAACCGAGACTCTAATGGATCTGAGTGTTTGATTTTTTTAAATTTTCACTGCCGAATCAGCAACCTCAAAAATTTATTTATTTATTTAACCCCTTGCAAGGTGGTTCGGAACCCACCATAAAAACAGTAGGTCCCGCTGAAATTGGCTGAAATAGGCTGCAGTTAAGCGATAGGTGAGAGTGGAAAGAGAGGGAAATTACATGAAATTTTATGTAAAAATACTATAAATAATAGTATATATAATATACATTTTTCTATGCAAAAATAATTGTTTCCTTATGTCGATCGTAGATCGTTACTAACAATATTTTTATGCTTTCAAATGACCACAATAATGTTTTTTTCGACGTTTCGATCTTATTTCAGATCATTTTCGAGAAGAATAGGAGAATTGCGCCTGTAAATGATCAAACTTAATTATTAATTATATATTAATAATTATATATTATTAATTATATATTAATAGTTATATATTATCAATTATATTATGAGTGTATGGACTTGAAACCCTGCAGGGGGGGGGACCAAGCGTCTATCATACTATTTAACCCCTTGCCATACGATTTATTTTACGGTTTCAGAGATCACAACTTCTTCCATAGTTCGTAGTTTCCTAAAGAATCAGAAAACTTATATCCATTGTACTACATGTTCTCCAATGACTATACATTAACAAAATAATGAAAAATAAGGAAGTTGGAAATTCTGATCACATTGTGTTTCTACTTGGGTGTTTACCTCGGCGACCTAGGCTTCTCGAGCTCGACTGACCTTCTCTACGTTCGGCAAAACTCAAAGAATACTGTCCCTGATGTGTAAATGTCCCTTGGCAGACCAGTGCTAGGGACTTATATCCATAAAATACTGTACATTGAATGTTCGGTTCGAAATTCGCGTGAGTCATTGCGCGCGATGCTCGCCTGTCAGAATTATCGTCGCAATATCGATCGTATTTTGCAAGTTCGAGGAAAGTGAAACGCAAACGTTGGGAGAGGGATAAAAGCTTCAATCGACGGACACGCAGTTACCACCTGCCTCTTATCGAAGGGTGTTGCATGGCGACAGATGCGCCAGTGAAACCCTGCAAGGGGTGTGCATATCGAGAAGCAGTTGAATTACCGCTCGGAACGCGTACGCGTCTTGTATTTAATATTAATTTCGACTGGGGAAGAAAAAACACGTGAACTGCTGTTTAGCAACGCTGCGAGCGTCGTCGCCGGATTGCGGTGAACACGAACGCATAACTGCAGGATCTGGTTTCTTGAATGGCATTTTTCGAAAATCGGGCCACGAGTTTGACGCAGGTCCTGGTTAGCACGTCACCAATTCCGCACATTTTTCTCATTCGAAAATCGAGAGTAGGCATACACGCGAGTGAAAAGTATTGTGAATTTAAGACGTCGATAGAATAACATGTCCGTAAACATAAACAATTTAACATTTAATTTTAAATATAACAGATACAATTAACAAAATTGTCTCGTGTAAATCTCCGTCTGAGATCATGCACATCTTTACTTTCTCAAACGTCATACCAGAATAACCAAAAATCATATTACAAGTCTAAAGAATGCAATCGATAATCATAATAACAAACATCGAATAGTCAGCAATTTAGCATTTAATTTTAAATATAACAGATGCAATTAACAAAATTGTCTCGTGTAAATCTCCGTCTGAGATCAAGCACGTCTTTACTTTCTCAAACTTCATACCAGAATAACAAAAAATCATATTACAAGTCTAAAGAACGCAATTGATAATCATAATTAATTAATTACAAACATCGAATAATCGCGTTGTTATAGTTACTAGCGACGCGATATTCGACGGAATTCTCACCGCTAGAAAACGACTTCTCCCTACATATCATTATAAGTGAATTTAATAAGACGGTAACCGACAATGAGATTTAGAATATCAATGGCAGAGAGTACTGTTGTTTCGTGTTCCGATTGTGTTCTGTGGTTTAATATTGCCGCTGCGCGCTGAGAACTAATGAATAAACAATCAGCGATAGGTGTACGAACATTAATGCATGTCGAGGTGTGTAGAATGGAAATTGAATGCTGTGTCCTTTACGTTTGTCATTGCAAATAATGTGACATGACAGTGGCTGCTTTCAATTATTACGTGAAAATTTATTCCAAATTTGCACCAAATTTATTTTCGGATGACTATAATTAACTGGATATATCTATCGGATTTCTAAAATCGAGTTGATTTAGTCCACAAAATTGTAAGAAAGTACGACTACATGTAAGGTCTAGAAAAATATATTTATTAAGGAATAACATACAAATAATATTAGATAGTAAAATAAAATTGCTATGAGAAAATTCTCCTTACATTAATTCAGAGTTGTGCAGAATTACAATTGAATTACGCCAGAATTATAATTATAAAGTAATTGAATTTTGAACATTGAAATGGGCATTGTAATTCAATTATATCGTAATTTATAATTCAAATATCCATTCAATTAAATTACAATGGAGTACAATTATAAAATACATTGTAATTGAATTATAAAAAATGAAGTAATAGGTAAGAAGAGATTGAAAAATCCATGTAAAGGTTTCAAACAGAAGCAATTTATTATTTATTAATTTACTAGCTGCTCGTGATATTGTATTTCAATGATACATTGTATTTCAATTACACATCTGATTAAAATACTTAGTAATTGAATTACATTGTATTTCTATTATATAGTAATTCATTCATGGCGTAATTGAATTACTAATAATTGAAACTTACGAGTAATCGAATTACTTATTAATTGTAATTTACGGGAAATTGAATTACTAATAATTGAAATTTACGGGTAATCGAATTACTATTAATTTAAATAGAATGTAATTGAATTGGTACAATTATGCATTGATTAGGTTCTTAGTGGGATACTGTTTCTTCGCTTAGCACATTCAGCTGTAAATGCGAATAATATGAAACCGTTAATTGTTCCGTAGATAGTATAGCGTTTAATAGTAATTAGTAGATAACGAAATTTCCGAACGCTGTTCGCGAACACACCTCGATCTTCAGCACTTAACGATCATGTATCGGCAAAGAATCTGGAGGAGTGTCGATAAGTAGGATAATGGCTTGCGCGTAAATATCGTAAGCACGCGAGCCTCGATGGCTTTCTCACTTGACATTACGGTCCGTTCATCATCCACGGCTTCAAAATGTTCGAGCATCTCAAACAAAGGCTGTCGCTGTTGCATGTGCCGCCCACGTCGTTTTTCCGTGGAAAAGATTAGCTCTTCCAGACACCAGCCCGTAAGTACAGCGCATGCTGCAAGTACAATAGATTCGCCTCGTGCACTCCAAGAAGATCCGCGACAAATCGTGATCTTAAAACTGAAAGCTTTGCACTACGTTTCACAAAACTCTCTAGGCTAGCTGTACCAATTACTGTGCGATCATGATTCGATCATACTTTATTTTAATATTATTCGTCGCATATCATTTCGTGCATTTCACGTTACTTTATTTCTTATTTTCGTTATTGTTTTCTTCATTATTAAATCACTCCTTGTTTTATCTTGAATCGTATCTTACCTACTTACGTGCATCGAATAGGCACCTAATCTGAAACGATATTAATCCTGCAATTATAAGAATACGAGAATGATTGAAAACTTTGTTTGCCTTGCAAACGAAAGTACATTGTTCATGGAATTGTACAAATTTATTCAGGGCAAAATATTTTAATCTCATTGAGAAAGATCTGGAAAGTTATTAAATCCTGCAATTATAAGAATATCAGAATGATTGGAACCTTTATTTGCCTTGTAAACGAGGGTACATTGTTCATATAATGATACAAATTTATTCAGGACTAAATATTTTAATCTCATTGAGAAAGATAGCACCACATTTGCCTTAACAATTAGATCGAAAGAAAAGCTTCATTTTTGAAAGACACACTGTTTTACAGAACGTTTTTCCACAACCAATTGTATGGTTCCGAAGGGTTTGCAGTTCGTGGAGCAAATAAACTAAACACCCCATGCGGAACCTCAGGGGGCGGTCATTTCCAGGCAGAGGACACATGCGATTAAAAAAAAAAGGAAAGAGAATAGTGAAAGGCTCACCAAATGTCTTAGAGAATTATCGTGCTGGGGTATTGTTGCGACTTCTCAAGAATGTGCTGTAGGTTGGCGAAGCATCCGAGCAAAGAGGGATGGCTAAGTGACCGTGGGACATAGCAGCCCCTTTGTTATCGCGCTTCGTTTTGCTCTTCAGGGAAGAAAGTTCCTCATTGTCGTTGGCCCCGACAAGTGGCGTCTGGAAATCCTCAAACAGCGGCAGACCTACTATGAAAAAAGACTGGCGTCCTACGTGCTTAGGAATACGATCTTCTAATTGAAGGGCCCATGTCCGGAACCGCCACAGTGGTCCGAAATCGTAAAACCACTAGCTGAATTTGAATTTTCAACTTCTTTCAAAATGCATACAGTTTTTGTTACAGATTATAAATTTATTATAAAAAATCAATATATAATTTTTAATTTTTTTCTTAAATGTGTAGATGGAGTACGGTATACATTTAACCCCTAGCACTAAATACATACATGTATTTCCTTAAAAATTCATGTTAATATCACTAATAGATTTGTGTTATTGTTCAGAAGTAGATAGTTTTTTGTAGATAATGTATTGGCACGTACGCTGGCAGGGGTCCAGGTTTTTGTGTCTCGTGCACCTACATTCTCCGAGTGCATACATATATGCACTCTGTCGCAATAATTGGTAACGTAATAATTCCCGACGTTTCCTTCGAAAGAATTAACCATTTATCATTGGCTGCCAACACCCGTACGTGTTCGAATGTTTCGTAGCAATACGAAATTTACGAAATATAAACGTAAACTTTCAATTTTCAATAAGAAGAGATTACCCTTTTCGAAAGTGTGTAAACTAAAAATATCAGAGTGTTCATTAACAATTTATCGGAAACATTTCATATTTTCAGTTAATGTTGTTGATCAGCTCGTATCACACCAAACACCTTCATATTTCAAATTCTACAATTATCGAAATTACAGAAAAGTCACGCGACATTTAAATAAGTGTAAATCTGAAGGTGTTTCAGTGTACGGTGGGTGCGTGTTCATCGTTCGAAGCAAATCCCACAATCGCAAAACATCCGTCTGCCGCGGCAACAAAAACATTGACGCCGACTTCCCTTAGCTGTTAAAATGCAACAATTAGTTCGCACGCTGACAAAGAAACCGTCCTCCCCTCGCATAAATTAACGGAAGAAGCTACAGAGTAGATGTTTCGTGGCAGATAGGTATCGACGTTGTTCGAGGGGAGAAGAAAAGAGAAAGAGAGTTCCGAAATTACTGGTTCATTCTTTCCCAAATCAAATTACGTAACAATCTTCTAGCATCGTAACGTAAAACGTTGTTAGCCTCATGATTGCCCTCCTCCTCCTTCCGTCTTCGTCCTCCCCCGTTTCCGTCACGTTGTACCTTCACTCACGTCTATTCGCTCTCCCTCCGCACGGTCTCTCCTTCCGTGGCCCTGTTCGGCAACTTCCCCTTTCCGCTCCCCCTAAAACCCGACTTCCCCCACTTGGGACCCTTTCCCTCGCCCCTCTCCACCCACCCCTTTCTCCGCTACAACTGACCGAGGGGCCTCTCACCCACGCCGGGCCCTCGTAGTAAAAATGGCGGCTCGTGAACACTGTAGTAAACACCAGGGACGCACTCTGACCCCGGCCGCATTTTTGCCAAGCCACCTCCCCCTTTACCAGCCTCTCTTCCCTTTCGTTTCGTTTCTTACGCGGTCGAATAAATTAAGAGGGTATTCTTTCCTCTGGGTTATTTATGAAAATTTTTGGTCCGTTCTACGTGTACAGTATTTTATCCATAAATGTCCCGAAACTATCCCCACTATTGCGGGCTATACCCCGTTGAGGGGCTAGGAATCTGAAGAATCTTCGGTCACCGAGAAGTGTAAACAAAACTAATCCAATTATAAAACGTTTTTATTTTTTTATGGAACTTCCACCGAAATATTCGTGGCAAAAAGCAGTGTCCCTGGCGGATAATTATCCCTGGGCAGACCCGTGTTGGGGACAATTATCGATAAAATACTGTACATTCCATTCGCGTGCTCTAACGGCATTATTAGAAACAAAACTTCACCAGGAAAGTGTATGTCGTTACCCAAATAGTTGGTTATTATTAAACGCATCGTTTCTTAATAATTACTGACGACTGAAATTACAACGCCTTTAACCAACAACGAATCTAAAATCCATGTAGATCAAAATCGTTGTCGGTTAAAGGTGTTGTCGGCCAAAGTAGCTGCGGTGAAATCTGGAGTCGGTGAAATGTTGTCTTTAAAAACCGTGTCGGTGATTTCCATGGGATCCCTATTTAGCATAAAGTGATGTTGGAAATCCCCATATCATAAACATTTAGAAAAATGTCGCCGTACCATAAAACATTGAGGAAACAGAATAACAATAACAACAACAAAGAGTTATTATATAATTAAATGCCATAGTAGCTCCATAAGTAAAATATTCTTCGAAGAGCATTCTAAGCAATTTCTATGCTGAACAAAGCATCTGAAACGAACCCTAAGACGTCTCTGCGTCCCTGAGACCGGAGGCTGGCGTACACTCGGCGCTATAGTTTACTACGCGCGTACCACCGCACACTATAGCACCGGGGCCGACTCATAGACGGTTTACCGGGGCTCGAGTGTTTCCGTACCTGTCCGCAGGAGTCCCACGGGCGCTGCGGTCGGTCCGGAGCGGTCCCAGCCCTATCCGGGCATTGTTGCACCGACGCCTGACTAAGAGAGTACCCACTATACTGCTTTCCGCGCAAACCTCGCGTAGTCTTGTGTCTTGTGTTTGTCAACACCCGGTGGATCATGTACAGTGCTACCGACATTTCGTTGAGGAACGATCGTGGATGATCTTCCGCCGATCTGATCTCTGGATAATCGTAAACTGTGTGCTCCCGATCGACGGTCCTCCATGCCCGAGTTGGTGAACCGAGGAAGAACGATGAAGCAGGAACAGAGGCCCAAGAGGCAGGCCCTCTTCCAGATCGCCAAGGTTTGATATTAACGTTGATCTCCTTTGTCGTCACATCGCGAAACTCTCGAACTTTTCCCGTGATTTCTCGAGCAACACCTGTATACCGTTACCTGCATCTACCTGTTGATTCTCCGGCCGGCTCTGCTTGTTTAAATCACGTAAACATGGACGCCAAGTCCTACTCCAGCTTTCGCTGCATCTTGCTGCATCCAGTCGAGGATATTCGAGGATCCCCGTGTAAATCGCTGTGAAAAATAATCGAATTTAATTGTCACGAATACTTTTCCGGTAAACAGTGGATCCTCCGCGATAACTGTTTGGGATTTAGAAGGTCTAGTGACTCTCGCCATTGTTTTGCACAGCATCTATCAGATTTTAGATGAATTAGAGAATTTCTCTGGTCAGATGAATTTAGAGAATTTCTCTGGTCGAAGTGTCTCGTGAGAAACAGCAATAAACTCTTCCTTTTGCAACGCAGCGATTTTATCGTCGTCGAGTTACTTGTTACATTTCTAGAGCAACTTTCTATGGTAACATTATTTCGTACAATCGATGACATTATTTATTTTATCATTGATTTGGGAGAGGACGACTCGCTGCAATTTGAAACGATAAAAACATTCAAGGATTTAAGAATGCCGATATATTGTTTTCAACTTGTTGACATTATTCAAGAAAGAAAGGGAGGCTCTATATGGTTACTGTTTTTTTATTGTTGACACCTACAATTTTTATTTCGCATAAAGGTCTAACAATAACAATGATAATTTACACATAGCGAGTACGATGAAAATTTAATTTACAGTTATTTTTGATCTTTTGAAACATTTAGTGCAACATTCAGTATTTTTCAGACGCAAAATTCTCTTGAAAAATTTTATAAATTGCAAAATTGCTTTGTTGTTTCTTTGATCGAACCTGTGCGCCGATATCATAAACTAATTTCTATTAATTCATACGATCGACAAAACTGAATATTTATAAATATCTAACAATAACTATTTAACTTTCGCGCTAGCAAACAAACAAGTAATTTTTTATCTTTGGTGTTTTAAACTGCACCGATGTATTTTACGTGGCAGGAAATGTACAAGAAATTATTCGAAACAAAAAATAAATATACACAGGGGTTTGTAAATAGTTTTTTGATCTTGCTGTTGGGTTTAAAATTTTTTTTTCTAAGACCGTGGAAAATCGTTGAGAAAATCGTACCTAAAGTACAGCCAGCTACTCGGTTATATCTAATAATAACTATTTAATAAGAACAAGTTTTTAATATGATATCGGCGCAACGGTTCGATCAATTGAAGGTTCGATCATATTAAAAACTTGTTCTTATTAAGAAATTTGCGATCGATAACCAATATTACATAATAACTATTTAACATTCGCGCTAGCAAACAAACAAGATAATTTTTTATCTTTGGTGTTTTAAACTGCACCGATGTATTTTACGTGGCAGGAAATGTACAAGAAATTATTCAAAAAATAATATATATATATACACAAGGGTTTGTAAATAGATTTTGATCTTGCTGTTGGGTTTACAATTTTTTTCGAAAACCGTGGAAAATCGTACTTAAAGGACAGCCAGCTACTCGGTTATTTGCGTTTGCAAGTTGCGATCTTTCTTCTCGCGAATGGAGCCCAGTCACGTGACATGGACGCGCGAAATGGAGTTCGGGAGTCTGCGCAGGTTTCTCGTGTCTCCTTCACGAGTGTTCGCAAAAAAGGTTCGTTCGCGATCGAATCGAAAGGAAAGCGCGGCATTCGCGCGCCACATCGATAATGACAGCGGTGAGCAACGCGGTTCATTAAGTTGCGAAAAATGCGCACCTGGAATGCGCGAGTCGTGATACATTTTCCTCTCTTTTTTCCATCGCCTTCCGGCGAGGTGATTGTGAATGAACTGGTTTCCACAGAGATTCTTACGGAATGGTAGCGTTTGCCTACTATGACGATGTAAAAAAACAGAGCACTTTGCGTTCTCTCACTGTTTTATATTCCGAAGACAGAATTTCCATGTGCCATATACAAATTCGCTAAACTAGCGCACGAGCTGTGACCCTTTCAAGAAAATGCTTTCGTCGCGTTTTATCGTTTGACAGCGGATTTTATGCAGTTTTGAGTTTGTCCTCGGCGCACAGGTTCGATGAAAAAATCAAAACGAAGCAATTTTGCAATTTATAAAATTTTCCTCAACGTTCCGGTCCGATACTGGATCATCTTCAAGAGAAATTTTGCGTCTGAAAAATACTGACGTTGTACTAAGGTTTCACAAAATCAATAATTATCAACGTTTATGTGTGTCACTCAGAGTTGTGTTAGTACAATTACATTGTAATTCAATTACTAAGTATTTTAATCAGATGTGTAATTGAAATACAATATAATCGAAGGTGTGCCGTATGCACGTGACGAGCAGCTAGTAAATTTATAAATAATAAATTCCTTTGTTTGAAACCTCCACATGGATTTTTCAACCTCTTCTTGCTTGTTAATTACATTTTCATAATTTAATTACAATGTATTTTATAATTGTACTCCATTGCAATTACGAATTACATTGAAATGTAATTGAATGAAGATCTGAATTATAAATTGCAATAACAAGAAGTATTGATGATCTCGGCGCAAAGGTTCGGTCAGAAATTAAATTAAAGCAATCGTGCCAGTTTGGTTAAACTTTGTACGTTGCGATTCCAATATGGATCCTTTTCAAGAAAGAGGAAACAACTGCGTCTGTAAATTTTTAAAAGAGTTTTCAATATTAATGTACTGAAAAACGGATTTAAATACAAAATTCAAAGTAACGGTAATGAATTACCAACCTGCTTCATGAAAAAATTAGAGACAGGAATTTAATTTAATTTCTGATCGAACCTTTGCGCCGACATCATCTATACTTCTTGCTATAAACTACCTTACCATCAATAATCAACAAACACAATTGTAAAAGTGTTTCGAAATAGGGGCGTTGTTAGGTGTATAGAAATTTGAGGGGAAGGGAGTTTGCTGTAGAGTCATAAACAACGGGAACACACGTTTTGCGGTTGCAACTTGCGACGATCGCTGCGTGAACGAGTTCGCGGTCGATACTGTATAATGAATCGATCATGTGTGCCTGGAGATCGCATAAAGCTGTTGGTTACGCATGCAAATTAGCATGATAGCGGTGGGAAACACCTAGCGCGTCTATGATGAAATCCGCGGTCTTATGGGTTCTCTATGTTTCTCTGAAAAAATGTAGTTGCACGTAAAGAATAGGCACAAGTTAATAACAGCCTCTTTGCTTTTCTTTTATTACGTAATAGATAAAGTTTAGGCGATGTGGAACGAAAGAAAAGTGGTTGTAACTTTCTTTCCTGAAACAGTTGATTACTTTTTGTAATCAGCCTCTTTTTTTATTATCTAAAATATATATATATTTTTATAAATATAATATATTTTTTTATTATCTTTTTATTGTCGCTTTTTGAATTCTTACGTGAGAATTATTTCGCGACGGGATCTACAGTTTAGAATAAAGGTAGGTTCCGAACCACCTTGGGATAATCAGTCTCGTGAGTAATCCTTATTGACTTTTGTTAAGAAATATATTCAAATTTATCGTCGTAAAGAACGTTTCGCATTATTTGTTAGCTTCTAGAAAAAATCCGTTCTAAACGACTTTAAAATGAATTTTCGCCGAGGTAATGCGTGAGAAACTGTTGGTTAATGAATACATGAAATTCTTAATCTATTCCGTTGAGGAGATCTAGACGAATGCCTTGCAGTCATGCAACGATAATTAGGTATTTAGAGCGTCCTGGAATTAAGAAGTGTGGTGTACGAGCAGTGTTTCTCTGAGACTTCCTCCTGAATTTCTTTTTGCTAGTGGCGTGTAGTCGAAACAACGCGTAATTAATGTTGTCTCTCATTCCAAAAAGCATTGTTGTTACCACGTTTTTTAATCCATACATTTCCTTTTCTTGTCAGTAGAATTACAGAAATAAATCAACGTCGAAATCGCCAAAGTGTATTGAAATTACTTCATAAATTTTTGATTGTTGCTTTTGACAATTCTATAACATAGTAGAAACCAGGATAGAATTTTATTTCTTTAAGATTTTTATTTAACTAAAGGTAGATATCGTTACATCGACAATCATTAATCCATCTTCAAGCTAAAATGAACCATAGGTTTTTTCCTTATTTAACGTAGAATTAAAAAAGCGAAGCGAAAAGTATTTGAAATTAGTTCATAAATTTTTGATTGTTGCTCTTGATAATTCTATAATATAGTGGAAACTAGAATAGAATTTTATTTCTTTAAGATTTTTATTCAATTAAAGATAGATATCGTTGCATCGAACAACTATTAATCCATCTTCAAGCTAAAATGAACCATAGGCTTTTTTCCTTATTTAACGTAGAATTAAAAAAGCGAAGCGAAAAATGTATTGAAATTAGTTCATAAATTTTTGATTGTTACTCTTGACAATTCTATAACATAGTAGAAATCAGGATAGAATTTTATTTTTTAAGATTTTTATTCAATTAAAGATAGATATCGTTGCATCGAACAACCATTAATCCATCTTCAAGCTAAAATGAACCATAAGTTATTTTCCTTACTTAACGTAGAATTAAAAAAGCGACATTAAATTCGGAAAAAAATTATGGTTCGTTTTAGCTTGAAGATGGATCAGTTTGTTTATCCGTCCGTGTAACGGAATTCGAAACTGCGAGGAGAATAATCATTTTTTCAAAACAAGATTTATATGCAAACGAGTGTTTCGATGGTCCCCCGTGTACCTGCTTTCACAGTCGAAAACACGAATGCACAGTGCGTTTTATGCGTCGAGAGGAAGTGCCCGTAATAACCGAGGCGTGCACTTGTCTCTCGAGTAGTATTGTGGAGTGTGGAGCTGCCTGACCCGGCTGCCATATTGATACGCTTGTGCTCGAAGGGCTCTGTTCACTTGTTGGATCCCACCAGTCCTTCAAAACGTGTCCTTACAATGAAAACGCTTTCCTGCACGTGCAACCATCCCAGCCCCAATCTTACCTGTCCGACGCGCCTGATTTGCTAATAACAAAACACACGCAACAATAAACCCTGATCCGGAGGAAGATTCTGCTTTTTAATTTTCACAAAATCAATGTTTTTGCTTTTCGAATCATTTCGTGACGAAGAGAGGGAGAGTACGATTGAAATTTCTACTGTGAATTTCTCGCAGACAGCCGACCTCGTTCGGATGGATTTAAATCAAATAAATCACTTTAAAAAGCGTCAATAAATTTCACTCCAACTCAGCGAAGTGACTTGTGAAAATGGCACGCTCGGTTTCGGTCTACTATCTTTTTCTTCGTGACGAAAAAACACGTATTAAGCTGTCAGGTCTAATGCAATCAGAGCACTCGAGATAAGACGAGTTTATTACAATTTCAGATAGAGCAATTAACGTAATTGCGCGAACGGTGTTTGCTGCGAAATGAGACAAGTGTATACATTATTTCTCGATTTCTTATACCTTTTCTTTTTGTAAATACTATTACATTATCTAAGAAATTCTTTATCTATTATAATTATACCTCGAACGAATGTCGCAAATAATTGAAAAGCTTCAACAAGTTATTTCATTAATGTTTCCGAAGCGTGTGCTGGCGATTCGGAAGAACACCGGATATATAGTCAGGCCGTGACACCGGAAAGGCGAAAATAATGTTCCGCTATGGGACAGGACATGGCCGCGGAAATTGTGATTTACTTTCCCTCAGAATAATAATGTACTCACAATACTGTACACTGCTATCGTTACAACGAGGGTGCCGTGGCATTTACATACTTCCTCATATTGCGTGCACACCTACGCCCGTAAATTCTTTGTTTTTCGCATCGATGGAAGAAACGCAGATTGATTAGCATACTTTAGTAACGTGGTTATTAATGCAAAGAAGCAGAAATCTCGAAATTTGAAACGTTGTAAATCAATAATCAAGGGTATATTATATATTATATTATATATTATATTGTATATTATATTGTATATTATATTGTACATTATATTGTACATTATATTGTACATTATATTGTACATTATATTGTACATTATA
>CM052339.1:10797538-10814065 GCA_028455595.1 Lasioglossum vierecki | reverse complement strand
TTCTTCGTTATTACAGTCATTACAACTTTTTTCCTTTTAAATAATTTCGCTAGAAACAAAATAATTTACATTTTATCTACATTCCCTTTATACTTTTGCCTCCGTGGGCTACCTGGCTCGTTCAATTTCTCGAATATGTATGCCAGAATTTTTTATTTCGTCTTTAAAGAAAGACATAGTATTTATAGGTAGTCATTTTTTATTATGGTAGATATGAAGAAAAATGAAGGGTTACTTTATCCGTTTTGGTTCTTGCTACAACTACATTTGTACTAATTAAAATGCTACTTGAGTTTTTTCTATTAAGCTTTTACAATTTCAAGTCGTTTGACTTGAAGAAATTATATTGTACAGTACAAATGATAGAAAATGTATATATATACAAAACAATTGTTTGATCTTTCATAAAAATTACTAAACATAACCTTACAACAATTACTTTACTTTGTTTAGAATCGATTTTACGCAAACGTTTTTCTGATCAGATAAAGAATAAATATTACTGTCCGGCTTCTATAATATATTAGACTTCGTTCCCTAATTCAAGTGCAGCTGCACCTGCACCCACTCTTCCCGAGGGGTGCTCCCTGCTTTTGATTGGGCGTTCAATACGAGTCATCGTTATAGAGACAGCGTGAATGCTATATAAACCAAACACGATTTACGGCATCAATAAGAAAATAATTAAAGACAGCGTGGTAACTGCCAAACTGATCTGACATTAAAAAATACCACGTTTTTAAAAACGGACTAAAAAGTATAAAACAATTTTTCCTAGTCGCATAGGGATTCCTAACCTCATACAAATTGCGGTGAAAATTTGTGATTATGAATTTTGAATTGCTATGAAAATACTTGTAAGATTTAAAACGAAAAACGTGGGGTGCAAGATGCATCAATATCTATTCATGCGGAAGAATTATTTTATACTTTTTAGTCCGTTTTTAAAAACGTGGTATTTTAAAAAAATTATTTCTATTTACATAATTATTTTCTACCTTTTAGTCTTGTGTTCGTGAAATTTTTCAATCGATTTTTAACATTTCTACCAGGTTATGAAATTACAACAAATACATGTACTAAATTTCAGACAATATTGCAACATTTAATTGTTATTTCTCCGAAAGGGATAAACTTTGTAAAAAAAATTTCAAATATTGCATTGCCATCTAGTTCTAAGTTATGTTTCCAATTTCAAGTCTTTAACTGATCGAGAAGTTAGTTTGAAATCAATTAAAAAATTTCTCATCGAACACAATATAAAAACGTGGTAATAATAAAAAGTTCTCGTTCTCTTAAAACAGTCCGAACATGGCTGTGATTCGCTGTAGGTATAGCGTAAAAATAAATGCAAAAGAAAAGCTAGATTTTTCGAAAGCAAAAGCATAACGTCGCATTGAAAGTATTCACGACGATAACGAACTAGAAAAGAGGTCGCCAGGTACCCTGAAGGGTATGGCACTGGTTGGGCTGCTGGTCGGCCAGGTTGGTGAACGTAGGACAGCTAACCAGGTGACGTCATTGGCTTCTTGGGTCTATGTAGGGCCCCGTAGCGGGGCAGGGGAAGGGGGATCGCCATACGGCCCCGCGGAAAGAAAGAAGAGGAAGATAGACGACGAAGGGTGGGGGTGTTCTCCAGCACCGTGCGAGCCGTTGCTTTCAGGTACGAGCGTACGGTGCCGCGTGCAGGTAGTCCCGTGCTCATTCTCCATGTTCGTCGACGCGATCGAGCCTTTTCGCCTCGAAAACCAAGCGAACCCGGACCTATCCTCGGAATAAATTGGTTCGCGACCCCTCGTGCACCGGACACCGTATCCGAATAATTAAAGTACAGTGTGATTATCGCGAGTTAACTCATCGATAGACCTGTGTAGTCAGACGCCTTTGTACAAGAGTGAAGGAGCGTGATCGAAATTGATCGCTTCGAAGTGAGTTACATTCCGTGATCGTCGAGAAGAGGACCTTTCGAGGTATCTGGATCGAGGAAGATCGACCACGTGTTTCTGGAGCAAGGTGTGATCCAGAGAAAGGTTTCCAGTGTGCTTGGAGAGATGAATTTTGGATTGTGCAAGAGTGGAGTGGATTATCGAAGTGAATTTGTACGATACTCAGGATTGGCTTTGCTTCCTTGGGTGTGCTAATGCGAGGAAGTACAGCTCGGTCGAAGAGAAGCCTGTGAATTTCGCGGAAGCCGAGCGGCTGTCGCCGTGAATTGGGAAGAAAACTGTGCCAGCGAAACGGTGGAGAAGCACGTGGCACGGCGAAGTGGAACGACTCGGGTGAAAGATGCAGCGACTCGTTAACGTCCGGAAGAGAGGACTCAGCGCCATCCAGGAAGCTGAATTTGTTAGTCACGCTCCGGAGCCGCGTCCCTTGAGCGACTCGCTTCTTCCTCGATCCCGGTTAGCCATGTGATCGAAGCCTGTCCACGAAAACAGATTTCGTTGATCTTTCGACGGAGTGTTTTCCGATCGAAAGGAGGCAGGACACGAAGAGAGCCACGAAGAGAGGCTGGTAGATCGAAGTGACTTCACTCGCCAAACGAGTTTATGCTTTTTAATCGAGTCTACAACTCGTCTGGCAACGGGTTCTCCTAGCACATCCGGCATGCGATTGCCGTGCACGATTCTTCCTGCAGTTTTCGCGACGGATCATCTGCCAGGGGCCCTTTCAATGCCCGGCCACCTGTTTCCCCATCCATCGTGCCGCCCCTTCCTCCTTCGCCGCCTCGTGAAAGCCTCGAAATTGAAAGGGGATCGATCCTGAAGCGTCCGCCGCCTATTACAAACAACGCTGCTCTAGCGAGATCTACAAACATAACCGATCGGCCAGGAACAAAAGGCGCAGCAAGTGCAAGCGGCCGAGAACAGGTAACGACATTTGAGTCCATGGACACTGCAAACAGAACTATCTTGGGATTTTTTGTTTGCTCGGGGCGAGAACGAGAGAGAGAGAGAGAGTTATGTCGCTCTCCTTGAACGTTGCTCTTATCTCGGCGGTCGAAGAGCGCGGTGGATGCGTCGCTGATGTTACGAGAACTGTGATGTTTGGACCTCGTGGATTTCGAGGGGCGTAGAAGGTTCTTCGAGGATAGAATGACACGGGAAGTCGCGTTCGCGAGAGAGATTCTTTCCGTTGTGTCGATCGATCAACAAGGAAAATGTTGAAGTGGATAAAAGTCCGGCAGGACACGTCGGCGACACCGACGCCGCTCGAGAAAAAAGACGAGCCGGCAAAGGTCGAAGTTGAAGAAGTCGTCGCCATCATCGCTGAGGAGGAGGAGGACAGCGGCATGGAGCGGGAGGACACCCCGTCCAACATCGAGTTGAACGATCTGCGGAAAGTATGTCGAATTGTGTAATCGATACTTCAACGAACGACAACGCGACGCGCTTCGTTCTTTCTCCCGGTTTCTTGTTTCGGGGAATTAGTGATACATGGGGAAAATGTCGTCTGGTACTTTTACCGCGAACACGCTGCCGGAACCTGTTGAATAGCACGAAGACGAATTAACTCGTCGTTCGTGATGCATCCTTTACCTCGGATTCGCTAATCGTCATGGTTTTTGATTCCATCTTGTTGCGCGCTTTGGCCACTTTCTCCCCTTTCAGTTTCGTTCGTGCAATTTCTCTTGTTCTATTTTTCAACTTTCCTAACGTGTTATCTTTTTCCGTATTCCAATCGGTGTTAGTTTGGTGTTGCTGCGTTCTTGTTCATTTATTAATTTCATATTAGATGTGCCCGCTACTTTCTCTCAGTATCTGTGGTCGACTGGATGTTATCGAGATATTTTGATCCGCAATCTAGTAATAATGATACATTCTGAGAAATATCATGTACTTCTGATTGAGATCAGAGTTATTCAGAATTACAATTGAATTACTCCAGTATTATAATCACATAGTAATTCAATTACATTGTAATTCAGTTATATTGTAATTTATAATTCAGATCTTCATTCAATTAAATTACAATGTAATTTGTGATTGCAGGCGAGTACAATTATAAAATACATTGTAATTGAATTATATTGTAATTTATAATGCAGATCTTCATTCAATTAAATTACAATATAATTCGTAATTGCAGTGGAGTACAATTATAAAATACATTGTAATTGAATTATGAAAAATGAAGTAAATATGCAAGGAATTTATAAGGAATTTATTACTTATATATTTAGTAGCTGCTCATGACGTGCCTACGGCACATCATCAATTATATTGTATTTCAATTACATATCTGATGAAAATACTTAGTAATTGAATTACAATGTAATTAAATTAGCACAACTCTGGTCGCCTCCTTTGATCTTTCGGTGATGCACAATCGTGTCCCATTCAGCCCTCTGCAAAAACTACACGCATTAAAGCCGCGTCCATTTTTTCCGAAATTGTCGCGGACGTTCTCGAGTACGCATTAGCTCGGTAAGATAAAAATTAAGATCTGTAGAGCCACGCTCGTGAACACTTTAGACCAGTGCACATGGCCCTCTTTAAAATGTCGTTAGTGCATAATTTCTTGCTTATGCCGCTCCTCGGATTTTCTGTCGCCAGAGATCGTATCTAGTCTTCTCGAGTTGCTGGCTAATGCTCCAAGTGTCTTCCAATAATTAGCTTCAATTGCTACCATAAATCCTTACCCCGGAAAATGACGAGAAAATGATCGACGCTACAGATTAAGGATAATATCAAACCCTTTTAATATAAGAGTAGCACAAGGATAACTTACTTTACTTCAGTGCCGGATTAAGCCAGCGCGAGGTCCGTAGCAAATGTTGCCAGGGGGCTCTAAGTTTTGCACGATAATATAATAAAACACGTTGAATAATCCTTTTTTTAACAAAAATATCTGGAAACATAATATAATAATATAATAAAACACGAAACAATAATATAACAATAAGAGGATAACAAGAAACAATAATATAATAATAAGAGGATAAGAGAAACAATAATATAATAAAACACGATGAATGATCTTTTTTTTAACAAAAATATCTGGAAACGGTATCGACCAAATTTTAGGTAAATTTTCTGCTGCAAATCTTCATAATCGTGTCAATTTACTTCTCCGTTTTGATGCTTGTTGGCGTCCAGAGACTTCAGACATGAACAGTTCGGATACTCGAAGTCCTGCTGTATCTATAAACTTTTCTGTCTGTTCCGCGATCGAGTAAACCGTAGCGGATCGCTTTCATTCATCGATTTCACTCGCGCAGCAATGCTGTTTCTGCGGGCCGTCTGGTTTTTCCGATGCCAGACTCTAACCTGCTTTGAACAGGTGCGACATCCTTCTCGACGCGTAGTGGACGTTCAGCTTGCTGTCATTACCATTACCATTGTCTTCTCGGCACTAGATACCGATCGAGCAACTTTCGTTCAACCATTTGTGGTTCGATCAGACCGCGATTAAACTTTTTATGGAAACGTTAGAAATCAAGTATTTCTCTTACCACGTTATTAAAATTAACATAATATTGTAGCAATTTTCTAGAATTGTTGTAGAAACCGATCGAACCTTGCGCTGCTAAATAAAATTCATATTAAATAATTAATTAGTTTATCGATCGTAATTCATCTTTCGGATATTATGAATTTTATTCTCGGCGCCATGGTTCGATCATTTTTCTACATATTATTTTCTACATATCTACATAAAATTCATATTACCTTAACATGAGAGAGAGACGATCGAGGTAAAGAGTTACTTGGATTAAAATTAACACTTCGCTGCACAGCGTCGCACAGTGGGCTGGATCGTGTATTTTTCGGACATGGGCCTAAATATTAAAGTTCGAAATTGACATATCTAATACCATCACATCTTTCTCCTAGATTTGAATTATCGGAATATGTAGAAATATTCTTTTAAAATCTGAACTAAGCTTTGTGACCTTGAGCCGAATTTAGCATTGCAGTTTTTTAGTTTTTCTTTTTCCTCTTAAATGAGCTCTTCAATTTTTTTTTAATTTCCAAACTTTCACACTTTAATTAATAGACTAAGATCTACAATTTCACACAGGTGCCATTTCGATCGGATGAGATAAACGTCTAATCGAAACCAACATTGTAAATATTCTTCCACCTATGATTACGAAAAACGCTTAAAAGAGCCCAGGGTCTAATTTACACTGTTTTCAACCTTCAATATTAAGGTTTAAAGCAGTGCAAAGTTTGGCTGCGGAAACCTGCGATTCTTCGTGTAAATTCAATTTAACGCGTTCACCGTTAGGTGGATGATGATTGTTGGGCGCTTGGGTAAATTCATAAAAGGTCGCCTTCTGTCAATCCGACTTATGAGTCTTTGCCATTGTGTAAACCCTGCCCCTACAGTACTTTTATAGATCTTGAAATTTTAGCACAGTTTCCATTTACTATTCTAATTAAATTTATATGTTCAATTTTTTATTCCTTATTTCTTTTCCTCGTTACACTTGTCATTGTATAGCTCTTACTTCTTTGTTCTTAGAAGTTTATTCTTAGATTTTTATTTAGTTTTTTAATATGGATATGTTTAAAAATAATTTCGATTTGTATCAATTTATCCTTAATTTAAATTGTAGTTTTAACGATCGTGGAGCAATTCAAGAAAACTTTATGTAACAATTCTATAATAGTTCTTCCGAAAAAGACAAAAAAATGTAAAACATAAACTGAGAAAGGTTTGTGCCAATTTGTATAATAGATGGACTGCAGCAAATCGCAAGATGGATAATTTCGAAAAGAAAAATAAAAAATGGCTTGAAACAAAGCTAGTTTTTCTCGCGGATACTGAAATAGTGCCAGGCCCAAAGCCCTTTTCCGAATGTTCTTAAAGGCATAAAATGCGCATAACTGAGAGCCTTGCTAATGATTTTTCAGCTGAAAAATCTTCTCTTCGACCACAGTTAATTTAAAAAAAACAAGACCTATTTCCAGAAGCATTTTAGCTTTTAACAATAAGTGATCTCAGTGAAGAAAATTGGAACGAACCTATGGAAACAGAATAAACCTGATTCACTTGTTGGACTTGAACGATTTTCAGTACATGTACTCTACATAATAGGGGTAAAAAGTCTGCAAAGTTTTAATTCAATATCTTCAGCCAATGAGAAGTAATCGCCATGTCCGTTTATTTGCATTGTTCGCTCCACTCGTTGCTGCATAAATTGCGCGCCGCGTATCGATTTCCTGAAGCGTCGCGAGAGATTTATCCAATTCGTTGCATACTTTACAGTCACGTATTTTCTTCGGCATGAGTTTTCTAATCTTTTTGTGAATTTCTCTAACGAGACATCGTTGAGCAACCACCCCGAAGCGGTGCTTGTTGATTTCCTACGTGTGACCAATCTCTCGAAGATCGGTTACGAAACTAACTCGTTTAGCTCGCGCGGATTGCGACTTATCTGCAGAAACATTTTTGCACAATCGTCTACGGAGAACGCATTCCGGGGAAAACCCGTAGAAATTTCCTTGTCGCGGTTTTTATTCGTTTCACCTCGTTTGCGGTGTTCGCGAGATGAAACAAATAATCGTTGGAAATATCCTTGAATCTTGTATCGTTAATGGCCACGAAACTTTCAAAATTCATTATGGTGGTTTCGAAACGATTCGCGACCGGTCGTTTCATTCATGCCACAGCGATATGCTGATTAAGGGAAAAGAAACGGGGCGTTCGCTGCTCGCGATGACTAAACGGGGATTTCGTTCGGGTCGCCGATCCGATTTACATATGCCGGATTTGCATACGTTTATGTAATGGGAAATTGAGAGTGCGTCGGCGTTATGAGTTTCCTTTTGCAGTTGATACGATCCGGACGTCGAATACTGTTTCCAAATCGCGAAGCCAAAATCTCAAAACACACTGCAACGTGTATAAAAATGGATATTGCTCGTGCACAAGAAAAACGTCATTTAAAAGTGAATGTTTCAACATTAGTAAAAATATAATTCAAGTTTTAAAATTTCTAAAATCCACAAAAATTTACCATACTCTGTAATCTAAACAATAAATAATTATATTGTAATCTTGCGTAATATGTTGTAATATTTACGGTTGTTAATGAACTTGTTGTTGATGCGATCTGCATTAATAAATAAAAAAGAAAAACGTCACTTGCTTTTTTAAAATATAATTATTAGCTTTTATTTGTTCGTTCTCCTGTAAAGTTTGTGAGCGATATAAGCATTAGGGTTTCCAGTTGCTGTTTACGAATATGAATTTAAAATATATATTAAAAAATTATTAACAGATTTCATATCCAACATTGGTGAATTGATACACGTTTTCGGGTAACTTAAACTCGACGTAGTAGAAAGGAGAGAAGAAGCTGACGCCAGGACGACGACACTGTAATATGGAAACATGTTTTGGTAGTCATGAATATTAATAAGCGTCTTCAGGAAACCGGCATTTTGTATGCCCACTAAAAAGCAGAAAATTTATTTCTTTGACGTGGCTTACCTTATTCATAGCCAGTTTTTCACCCATATCTTTTAAAAGAAACTCGTTTATATGGTCTGATAATATACACGTATATTAAACATTGAACAAAACGAGTATCTTAATATTTAAATTCGGATAACGTATTGTAAAAAAATGTTGTTATTATTCGGAAATAATATTATTCGATTAGGCTTGCATTTATTATAGCACGGTGAATTTTAATGGTAATTTTGATTGACCCATTTAAAATCGCATACAATATGACAGAGTGATAATATTTTTCATAACGTCGTGATCAGATAATTTAGGAGAGTGTCGTGTGTCTTGATACTCCACGCGGTGCCACGTGCTCGATGTACAAAAAAGGGACTATTTAAACAGTCCTCCTGATACGTGGAAAGACTTCGCCATTGTTCATATCCTATTCTGTACACAATACATCCGGTTGTCGCGTCGAGGAACCTTTTCCACCAGAAACAATCGTCGTACGATTATTACAGGGGATCGAAGAAATATTTAAACACGGAATAATATTTATTTAAACTTGGAAAAATTTATATTTATATGATAATTTCGTAAGAAATGATCGTATGACAATACATTCCCTTGAAAGCGATTTTGCAATGTATTAATTTCGACGTTTCGCTCTTTGTTTAGACCCTTTTCAAGAAAATAATGATTGCATCTGTGAATTATTTTAACCCTTTACACTCGGAGCTATTTTACCTCGAAAATCAAACGTTTCTTCTGACCCAGAATATTCCCATTGATTTTTTAAAATTTGGTAGATATAAAATTGATATAATATCTCCTACAATACTTAAATGTTTAGTAATTGGTTAGATACCGACGTATCTAATAATGTAAACAATATTTTAAATAATAGTACAGCAATTTTTAGTGGTGCCTCAGAGACGCCCTCGAGTCCTAAGGGTTAAGATATCACAAATATTGCAAAATTGCCTTCAATTAAATTGATCGAACCGGTGCGCCAAAAACATCAACTTCGTTTAAACATACGATCGACGAATAAAAAAAAAGTCACAATAAATTTCCATTGGTTTTCAATATACACATGTATATACATCTCCTTGAAAGCGATTTTACAATATATTAATCTCGATGTAGCGGTCTTTGTTTAGACCCTTTTCAAGAAAATAATGGTTGCGTCTGTGAATTATTAAGATATCGCAAATATAGCAAAATTGCCTTCAATTAAATTGATCGAACCGGTGCGCCAAAAACATGAACTTCGTTTAAACATAGGATCGAAAAATAAACAGAAAAGGTACAATAAATTTCCACTGGTTTTTAAAATACACATGTATATAAATATTGTTAAGTCTAGATAATGTTCTAGTTCGAGAGCTTCGACTAAAAGACTGCATCATCTTGTTTGCTCCAGGACCTGTTCTCCCAGCTCCAGTTTTCGCAAGAGAGCGCGTTGCCTCCCGACACTCTCCGTCGAGCTTTGGCCGAGAGTTTTCTCGATCAACAAAGGTTCCAACTTGGATTCATGGACGATGCCGCGGAATGTTTCGTAAGTATCAATTACCTCGTTCCCTTTGGCCAGTTATGTGCGTTCCGCGACAGCCAACCCGTCGGATCTAGGCAAAACAGGTTTCGGTCCCGCGTGTACACCAGATACTTCGCAATTTCGTTTCGACCTAGAATGCCAATCGATTTTTTCTTCTTTATTTGATTTGTCGAATCAGGACGCCGATAACTACCATGGTCCGGGCCTTAACTGCGCGCTCTTCTGCTGAATTAGTCGGAGTTACGAAATTCCGATGCTCACCGTTCTAATGGAAAATTGTTAAGTTTTGTTGACAACAAAGGCACCGAACAAAGCGTTTCATTTCTGTTAATTGCACAACGCGTAACTCGAGCAGCAGCGTGCTTCTGTGTTCGTAGATAATAGAGTGGTTCGATCGCCAACGTTCTTTGATTGATTACACTGTTCAACAAATTTCAACTTTGTTGTTTGAATTGAATCTGGTCCTAATTTTTCTCCTACACTCACAGTTTTTGAGAAATTATAAAAAATATGTATTTTTCGACTTTTAACAAATATTGTGATGTTATTATATAAGATATTGTATTGTTCTTTACAGCAAAAGATTCTCTAGACTTTCCCTAATTCAGTGATGTGCAATAGTAATACGTTGTGATTTTTTAAGCATGTTTAACACGTTTTTGAGGATATTTTTCAATTTATATAAAAATATAAGGGTCCAGCGGAAGATCGAATTACACCACGTGATAGAGTAGACTTTTATCTTGAGAAACCACCCTTTCAACTTTCCAACGTCGACGTTCTTTTCGATCTAGAAAGTAAAATATCCGTGTCTGACATGGGTTAGGATAAGTTAGAGTTGTCGCCAGTGACGCTCACCACTAGAACGAGCGCTCTACGTGATACAGCGCGGCGGACGCCCGCTCTAGTGGTGAGCATCACTGGCGACAACTCTAACCTAACCTAACCCGTGTCGGACACGGATATTTTGCTTTCTGGATCGAAAATAACATCGACGTTGTAAAGTTGAAAGGGTATTTTCTCGAGATAAAAGTGTGCTCCATCGTGTGGTGTAATTCGATTTTCCGCTGGACTCCCATTTTTTTATATAAATTGAAAAATATCCTCAAAAATGTGTGCAGAAGTGGTGTTTTTCCGTCTTTAATGATTGTTTAAACATGTTTAAACAATACCTTATATAATAACATGACAATATTTCTTCAAAATCGAAAAATTCGTCTTTTTTTCAAATTCAAATTTCTTAAAAACTGTGCGTGTAAAAGAAAAATTAAGACCAGATTCGGAATCAGCGCGAAAAAGTCTGTAAGTTCCACTCAATCGATGTATGGAAACATTTTTGTTGTTGGATAGAGTTATAGTACTCTGGTAGAGACACTGCATTCGTAACGTTACATTCATTTTATTCAATCGGTGTCGACACACGCACACGCTCGTGCACGCGTAATTATACGCGAGTCCGCGGTGTAAACGAGAAAGTGGTCTCCCGTCGGGCTGTGTATTTGCTTAGACTCACCTACGAGTAGGTATCGTTGAGGCAATCCGCGGTATAGTCAGCAATTATAACGGAGAACTGGTTCTCGTTCGGTTGTCGGAATATTCAGTATCGCAAACCACTCGGAAAATCGCCTCTGCGAAGGAAATCGCCGTTCGGCGGGCACGGCGTGAATGTCGAAAGGGAGTGAGAGAGACGGGGGGAGAGATTTATGCTCGCACTTATACCGGCTCCTGTAATAGCCAATAATTCCGTAGGATTAGCAAAAACCATTTGATCCGGTGGTTCGTTTCCTTATAGGCGCAGCATGTGATCTATTTTGCAGCTACTGCCGAACTGCGCACCCGTTACGATAAATTAACTTTTTTCTCAAATCGTTCCGAACGACTCCATATTTTTCTAGAGCAAACCGTGGCTACAGAATAATTTGAAATCGTCGCGTTACGAGACTCGCCTTGCGTCGAAACAACGCGACATCGATAGTTCTGCTAACAAGGAGAGTGCAAGAACGTTGCCACACCGATTTAGTTGAGACTCTATATATTTATAGATCTCGATCTCCCATTTACGAATATATACCATTATAGGCGCTAACACTCAATAGCTTTTGAGATATTCATAAACAAAGTTCTTAAGTGGTATACAACTAGACCCGGTGGGCTAGGGTTCGATTCTCGTTTGGTGAAAATTTTTTTTTTCATATTTATTTATATTATTTATTCGCTGTGTAACATTGACTTGTCTATATGAGATTGCACATTTATTACAAGTTGAAGAACAAAAGGATTAATAAATTATAAATAAATTCGCTGTGTAACATTAACTTGTTCGCAAGATATTACACAATTATATATATATATATATAATTACATATATATATATATATATATATAAATAAAAGTTGTAAAAGTAAGTAGTAGTAGTAGTAGTTTTTTTACAAGTTAATCAACAAACGTATTAATAAATTATAAATAAATTAGCCGAAATTAATTCGTTATATATCTCTAAAATAAATATTCGTTGTATACCACCTCTACAATAGCAGATTTAGGCAGTAATAAAACTTTGTTTATGAATATCTGAAAAACTATTGAGTGTTAGCGTCTATAATGGTATATATTCGTAAATGGGAGATCGAGATCTATAAGTATAACAGAGTCTCAATTAAATCGGTGTAGCAACGTTCTTGCACTCTCCTTGTAAGTAGAGCTCGGACTTTTACCTGGGTATATGAGATACCCGGGTACCCGAGTACCCATGAGACCTCCGTAGAGCAAAACTATCCGAGTACCCATGAGATAGCCGAGTATCCGGGTACCCGGGTACCCGGGTATCTCATAAGATGTAAGTCATAAATGATTTTGTGCAATTTAAAACAATAATGAAATTAAAAGAACGTTGATATATTAATTTAACTTTATTAAAATCGTTCAAGAGAATAAATAATCGTAATATATCGTCTGCTATTTCCTATTGATGCAAACGATTTTTATTTTGCATAAAGATCCGCAGTATATTCATGAGATACTCGGGTACAACGGGTAATTTTTGTTCACCCGAATATCCGGGTAATGCTGTTTACCCGAGTACCCGAGTAATTTTGTTTACCCTGGTATCTCACGGGTACCCGGGTATCGCATAAGTCGCAGCTCTACTGCTAAGCACGGTTGATTTTCCAGAAACTATGAGAAAGACCGGGAGAACGAAGCTAGTTAGATGACGATCGTCTCGCAACCTATTCGAGTAACTGTAATCGATAAACGATCACCGTCGAGTCCCCTATTTTTAGCTATTATCAAGATGACGAACAGAGTCGTATCAACGGAATCTCGTTGCAGGAAAACATTCTTCTGCGAATACACCTTCACATCGCGAACGGAGAAGCGGAGGACATGTGCAGCGCGAGACACTGTGTGCCACACCAGAAGTTTGCCATGACGCTCGTCGAGCAAAGCGTTTGCGGTGCCTGCGGCGCCACTTCGGAACCTCTGCCTTTTACACAGGTCAGTTTAATGCTCGTTATTATTTGCCACAGGAACAGCGAACGGCGATTAACGACCATGAAATCATTTCGAAAAATCACCATTGGAAAATGACGAATCTTTGGTCAATGTTAATTTTGCCGAGGGTATGTTGGAACACCAGTAAAAGCACTAATCGCGACATCTCTGTTCATATTATTGTAAGTTGTTTTGGTCGGTGCGTCCTAAATATTTTGATGGCGCTCGGCCCCCTTATACGGGGTGTCCCAAAATTCGTGTACTTCCCGGAAATGAGAGGTTCCTTGGGTCATTTGAAGTGACATTTTCCTTTACAAAAATGACATCGGCGGCTTTATTTAGGAGTTATTAACGAAAAACACGGACCAATCAGAGCGCGGCTACAGCGGATTGATTCTGGCTCGACCAATGGCACCGCCACGCTAAATGGGACCTGTCGCTGAGTCGGACTCCGTTCGCTATAGCCGCGCTCTGATTGGTCCGTGTTTTTCGTTAATAACTCCTAAACAAAGCCGCTTGCGTCATTTTTTTAAAGGAAAATGTCGCTTCAAATGGCCCAAGGAACCTCCCATTTCCGGGAAGTACACGAATTTTGGGACACTCTGTATGTGTGTGCGTGTATGCGTGCCTCAACCGAGTCTACTCCTTCTCACATCAAACCTTGTACAGTATAGACGTATTAAAAGTATATTCCTACATTTGTAAGTACGATCTCTCGTTTATACATTAAACGCTACAAAAGGCTTTCTAGTCGACTTGCAACAGTGTGGAACTTGTATTTTGCATAAAAATCTACAGTCATTAT
The DNA here is from genome assembly GCA_028455595.1 of Lasioglossum vierecki. NCBI lineage: Eukaryota > Metazoa > Arthropoda > Insecta > Hymenoptera > Halictidae > Lasioglossum > Lasioglossum vierecki. Next base: position 10,799,804 of record CM052339.1, on the reverse strand, counting down.
AATGAACATAATGATGAACACCATCACCTTTAAAATCACTGAACAAAGTGTCTGTTCCTGTAGCAGGAAAATGTTCTCTCCTGAAACTTCTACTTTCAAGAACCTTTCTATCCTCAACAGAGAACAGAGAACGTGAGAGCATAGTTTAAAATACGTTTCTAACCGCATCAAAAAGTTTCACAATTCTTCCAACCCCTCAGGGCCGAATCAGCCTTATAGCAGAAGTAGAAAATGCTACGGGCCCCGTGTTTCTGGGGGCCTCTTTGGTTCGAAAAAGTTGTGTTTTATTGTAACATTTGCTACAGGCCCAGCACCGGCTTAATCCGGCTCTGCAATCCCTGGTTTAAATGTATTTCAACAATATTTTCGCTCCTCCTTCATTTTATTCTTCATTATCGAAGAAGTCATCTCCGCGCGCAGTCGTTCGAGGACATTCTATAATCTCCGCTGAGCCAACCAATAAAAATCGCCGCGCAGATAGCTATGGCTTGCAGACACCGAGCGTGTTTCTTGCGAAACTTTCCATCGGACCTCAAGGATAGAGCAGGAAATAGTTTCTCGGGATCTTTTCACCGCAGCATCTGTCGATGCGAATTTTCTACACAGCCGCGAACACACAGCTTTTCCGTTTCCCACGTTGTTCGGTGGGCAGAGAAAAGCGATCGAGAGATCTGGAAAAGTTGGAATCCCTTTGTTTACCTCTGGAAACCTTTAAATCGACGTGGAAGAGGGTGGGCCAGGTACGGCAGGTAGGAAAACGGGGAGAACAGAGGGAAGTTTCACCTCTTAGTGGGTTTAAGCGACTTAGCTGAGAAGCCTAAGCGCTCTAAGATACTGAACAGCCAAGTCGCCGCCATGTATGTAAACGGATTAAACCGATCGAGATTTGATGGTTGGTTGGTCACGATCGATTGGCTGGAACGGAGCTTAGGATTTTGGGGAAGCGAAACAGAATGACGAACGCTTTTTCTCTTGCTGTTATAGCGGCGATTAGCATGAAAAGCGTTCTCTTAGGTTTCGTCAAAAATAGACTCTCAAACGAGCCGTTTCATTCGAAAGTAAGTCAATATTTATTTGTACGATGCTATGGTAATTATACACAAAAGGTCTGTGTACTCCGATTTTGATGAAATTTTAATATGTTAATATGCAGCAGCACATTCTGAACAACTTTTTTCTTTTCCAATATAGGGGGGTCGCTTTTAGTTTTTGAGATATTTGCAAAACACTATCGCGAATACTGTATTCAATTTTTCGTATTCATGCACACCCAGTGTTTTTAAATTATACTCTAGATTCTTACGTATTTTGACGTACTGATTACGAATATGATACTGAAAATTGGCGCAAATGTAAATTTCATAACGGAATCCTTCGTTTTAGAAACACTGGGTGGGGGTGTGTTATATTGTATAATGTGAGAACCTTCTTTTTAGAAACATTGGGCGCGTTGTTAAGCACTGGGTGGGTGTGTGTGGTATTGCCGCTTCTCATCTCCACGTGTTTACAAACAAAAAATAAACAGATACGGCCCTGAAACAGGTTTACCTTGCCGCGGAGCATGCAGGAATACGAAAAGTTCAATACAGTATTAGCGATAGTCTTTTGCAAATATCTCGAAAACTAAAAGCGACCCCCCTATCTTGGAAAAGGAAAAAGTTGTTCAAAATATCGAAATCTATAACATATTAAAATTTCATCAATCAGAGTACATAGACCTTTTCTATATAATTACCGATGCTATTCTTGAAATTATATAACTTCTATTTTCAACCATTTTTCCATACACCAAATATATTACAAGTAATTTAGGTGACTCATTTACCTGAATCATCCTTAGTATGTGTTTCTACTTTCTACAAGTTCATTATACATCTAAAGTTTCACTTAAACAGTATGTCTCTAATTTCGACAATTTCTGTTGACTTCCGGATTTCGTCGTTCTCGAGTTAATTTCATGGAAATCGGTTAAGCCCTGAACTCATCGGCTCGAGCACCGTTACGTTTCATTGCTTGTTGATTATTTCGGCGACACTTGTGACTAGAATAAAAAAGGTTTCCGCACCACTGGCGATCACGAGATCGTAGAATTTAATCACCGCGACGCATGCTCGAATAACTTTTATCGCCTTCCGCGCAAACAGTTTCCCCGGTGATTGTTTCCGGTTCAGTCGGCGAGGAAAGCGAAACCCTTGGCAATTCCCTTCCTCGGTTTAGATTATTCGATAATTGGAAATATCTGAACGGCCACTCGTTCGATTCCGTA
>CM052339.1:10778236-10797038 GCA_028455595.1 Lasioglossum vierecki | reverse complement strand
TGTTATCGTAAAGGGCGTGGACGTGGTCGACGGCGATGTGGAGGCAAAGTACATCAGCAGACGAGCAGTCGAGAGCGTAATGCAACAGCAGAAGAAGCAACAGATGCAACTGACGCGTAGTCTTAGCGCGGGTTCATCGCCACAGGACGGCATCAGCATTCCGGATCACTTGAACGTGCCGCGGAGACGAGATTCTGGAAATTGGTCCGGTGATCGGAACAGTGCCTCTTCGAGTTCCTCAACAACCATGGATAATCCGTATCTGTACATCGTGAACAAAATGCAAAGGAACTCGGGAGTGCCTAAGAGTCCGACAAGCAAATCCGGAGAACTCTCCAGTAGCAGTAGTGGGCATTATGATGCTGGATACGATTCGTATTCTTTGTCCTCTACGGATAGCCTTCCACTTCAGCAGGGTCTAAAGCATAACCTACAGGTACATATGAAACTTTGAACATCCTTAGAAATTACAAAATGATGTGATATCTACGTTAAAAATAAATTATTAGATTAAGTCGTAGATTTATGAAAATAATAGAAATGGTTTGCCACAGCTTGCTCAGATCCCGGAGGGCTACCAAGCATCTTCAGGCGACGATTGCGAACGCCTTTGCAAAGAAACCGACGCGTTGTTGGACAAATCCCGAGCAGCTGAAGATGCTGGTGATCTCAGCACTGCGGTAGCTTTATGCAGCGCTGCTAGCAGCAAAGCTAGAGCCGCAATGGATGCGCCATACAACAATCCCCATACAATCACCATAGCGAGAATGAAGCACAACACGTGTGTCATGCGAACGAGGAGTTTACACAGAAGAATGCTGCAGGAACAGGCTACTGCCAACGGCGAGAAAGAAGGTTGGTATTCAACTCATCAAAACAACAATTTAATACAACTATTTAACACCTTGATTATCGAAGAACGGTCGTATTAATTTCATGCATTAGGAGAACCACTAAATTAGATGAGTAATGTGTTTGTCGTTTCAGAAGGTGCACCAGAAGGCAGACATTCGCGAGAGAACAGCAAGTCTGGCCAGCACTCCCGTCAGAGTTCGCGGGACAAAGGCAACCATTCCAGGCAAAACAGTCGAGAACTTCTGACAACCGCAACAACCACGGTCGCAGACAAGCCTGCCGCGAAGAGTATCGAGATCTACGCGACTCTGCCCAAGAAGAAGACTCTGCGCAGCAAGGCGACGGCTGTGAACGTGATCGAGGATGAAGAGTATATGCTGTATGATAGGCCTGTTCAAAGGACAGGTTTATTCAGTCGTGCGAAACGCTGCGACGATGACAAGAAGGACAAGAAACGGGCCCGTAGCGAGGAGAGAAACAAGAACGTCTCGAAAGACTTCTCCATAGCTCCATCACGATCCTCGCCATCTCCTAAAGGAGCAAAAATGGAAAAATCCAAAGATAGCGTCGACGTAGTCGGCAGCAATTCGCGAAATCCCCAGCCGAATGTCGTAAACGGGGAACAGAAGCAAGGTAAGAAGCAGCACAAGATTCGCAGGAAGTTGTTGATGGGTGGATTGATCAAAAGGAAAAACAGAAGCATGCCGGACCTGCGGGAAGGACAGGACGGCCAAACTAATGCGAGCGTGGAAGGTTCCTCCAACACCTTGCCGAAGCAGTCAGTAGACGATTCCAGCGTAGGTTTGAAGGGCAACGAGGTGTGTCAGTCTCTGAGTGGTTACTTGTCAGAGGGTCACTTGGAATTCACCGGGAACAGCAACAGCAGCCCTAGCAACACGAGCAACCCGAACCTGGAGAGAAGTCGTCTGATGCGAAAAAGCTTCCACGGAAGCGCTGGCAAAGTGTTACACGTAGCGAAGGTACCCCCACCTCCTCCGCTCAGGACCACTTCTCAGCTTAGTAAGTCTAAGTGTTCGGGCGAAGTGCACAACGAGCAACAGTCGGACAAGTCCATACACCAATCCGATGGACAGTGTCCCTCAAACACGGCCCAGGAACAAAATGGAGCTTATTGGAACCACATGAGCAACGGAAATTCGTCGAACGGAACCAACAGGAACTCGAACTATACGGATTACTCGTCCGAGTCTCATTCATTACCGTTTCTACCCTCCTATAGCATGGAGCAAAGTACTAACAACGTGTCGACGGCCAGCCAGAATTACAACAACAAACCTCGGATTCAGGATGATGTTGTTCAGTATGCTAACGGAATCCTGTACGAGCCTACGTTCGTGGTAACTCGAGCGGACGTTCACAACGAGCAGAGTCCGGTGAAGCAACCTGTCCAGGGGGACATGTTGCCTCCGTACCCTGAGAATGGGAACGTGTCCCATTCGAGGCAGCCTAGCGAAGACTTTCCACCCCCACCGTATCCTTCGATTCACTCTGTTTCCCATTCGAGGCAAGCCAGCGAAGACTTCCCTCCACCGCCGCCTCCGATCGATGACACTTCCAATCATGTTCAGGACAGCCAGCATCAGTATCAGCAGCAACAGTACCAACAGCAGTATCAACAACAGTACCAGCAGCAACAGTATCAGCAACAACAAGCCACGATTTCCATGCAACAACACCAACAGCAATTGGAGAATCAGCAGATCAGTACCCTGTTGACTCAATTACAGGTTAAGAGGGATCAAATCTTGGCGACCAAAGGTAGAGACGATAGGAGGCCACTGGAGCAAGAAGACGAAGAGAAGTCTTCCAGCGAAACGTGGCTCCGCGAGTTACAGGCCAAACAAGCTGAGAGACGATTGAAGAAACAGAATCCTCTCGATCAAGATATCCCGAAAGTTAGGTCATCGCCTCCGACGATCACGGGCCCAACAGTCGCGAGAAGGACCAGCGATCTGATGATGAACAGTCTGGTACAAACCTTCGAGCAAGTCGGTCGAGACGTGCCTGATTGTCCTCGCGTTGTTTCCTCTGTGAAAGATATGGCAGCTAGGTTTGAACAGATCAAATTACAACCCGTTTCGAAGACGGACACAGAGCAAAAACTTCCAGGAAAGCAAAACTGTGGATCTCCCTCACCGATGATGGATGTCTCTCAAGACGTCCAGCAAGCAGACGAATCGAGACCGCTGAAACTTTCGTCGCAAAACTTAGCTGCCTTCTCGAAACCCGAGACTCCTTCGAGTCAGTCGATCTTGAATTCCAGTTTCGAATCCAGTTCCAGTCAGAACACTTTCATCTCCACCGCAGTGGCCAGCAATCCCGCGAATGGACAACAAAGCGGTCTGAACGCTGCCCTCATGTCGATGTCTCTCACGCTACCGCACGAAAACGGTCTGCCGATCGATTATCCCGAGGATGACATAAGCGAAGTCGCCATGCAGAACACTATTCAGAACACCACCATCTTGCCGAGCGAGGAAGACATCGCTCCCAGAAAGGTAAAACGCAGAATAGGGAAAAAGAAGAGCGTATCGTTCTGCGATCAGGTAGTTCTCGTGGCAACGGCGGAGGATGACGAAAAGGATTCGTACATACCAAATCCGATCCTGGAGAGGGTTCTTCGCTCGGCAATGAACAAACCAGAGACTGCTCAGGTTCTCCGAGAGATCAGAAGTCTACAGGAAGCAGAACTGAACCGCGAAAACAATACCGTCGTAAAGTTCCAACAGCAGACTCTACCACTGAAGAGCGAGGCTGACAGCATCCCCGCGACACCCTATCAGGATCAACTGAGAAGCGTAAACCCGATACCCATTCCAGACACGATAAAGCCTGTGTTCGCGAGGCAAAACTCGAACGAGTCGGTAGGATCGTTGTCGGACAAGAAACTTTGCGGTTCGTACAACAACGAGGGCCAAGACGTTGTCAGAGAAACATACCCGGGGATCTCGAATGTATCAAAACCGCCCACGTCATATTCGCCTCAGTTGCAACAACAGATCAGGTACTCTCAGAATGGATATACGCCTTACGTACAAGCTACGTATTCCCAAAGCCAGACCTCTCATCCGAGGAATCAGAGTATACCGATCTCTCAAACGCAGAAACCAGCCAGTCCGTATCCCAGCCAGATGCACAATCAATACGTTCCGAACAATGTGCAGCAACAGAAGCCCATGTGCCAAAAGAATAGCTATCAAACGTACTACCAGCTGGAGCAACAACACAATCAGGTGAACAAGCAGATGTCCCAGCAGCAACAGCCTAACGTGAATCAGAGGATCGGAAACCACAACGCTAGCCCCATAACGGTGCAACACTCGCAGCAGCAGTTCGCGTATCAACCGACACAGTCACCCAGTCCTTATCAAAATCAATATACCCACAGTTCCTACCAAGGTTACCCTTACCAATCTGTTCCCCAGCAGAACAGAGCAAACCAACCGTTACCACAGTATCAACCGCCGCCGAATCCACCCGCTTCTTATCAGCAACAGCAGGGGGTACAGAACTACCAGCAGCGGCACGAAAACTATCAGAGACCCCCGCAGAAGCCTGATCAGCAGAACATCTTGGCACCCAACCAGACATACCCGAATCCTCTACAGAACGGGCAGATACAATCGAACATGAAGTACCCGACCTATCAGCATCCGCCTGTGTCCAAGCAGAGCAAACAAATGCACTTTGTGACCACCGCAAAAGCCAATACCGCGGTTGCACCACAATCCACGTCTTCCTTACAGAAACCTGCAGTCATGCAGGCGGCTAGGACCGCGCCCTGCCATCTCTGCCGAAAGAAACAAGTCACCGAACCGGCGATCTACTGCTCGGACTGCGACTTCTACATGTCCCGCTTCCGGCCTAAGAACTAAATCGGACGAATAGCAAATTGAATTGAGAGTTTTATGAGATTAGACGTTTACACCGACATAACAGAGTTCTCTGTTGTTTTCAGACGATCTGTCTTTTTCTCCCAACGTTAGGAGCTGTTCGGTTCAATAGAGGAGAGTCCCCTGTTTTGTACAAAGTTAGATTAGGCGTAGACACGTATCATCGAAGACCTTCGTCGTGCAGCTATTAGTTTTAATTAAACGTGTATCATTGATCATGTATTTAGCGTCGCTTGTAATTTATGGTAAATCGTGTAGAAGAAAGTGTACTCGATTTGATAGAATTCTTTAATGCTTTCCCCTGTCTGGACGGATAAGTTTGTTCTTTTATTATCGTCAAGTATTATTCCCCCACACTTTGGTTGTATATAACAGTGTCTTAGACATAATCTGTGTAGTTTCTCTTTGTATAAAGTATCCGTTTTAAGGATTGTTCGTAGGCAGCTGTAAGTTTAGTTAAGCTTAGCTTCTAACGTTTCTGTTTTACGCACACGTTCGACGTCGCATTGTACTTCGTTCAAGAGACATACTGTCAGAATTGTGATACTAGCCATGCTACACAAGAGTTCTTATATCGCGTTAAATTGTAGAGACAGCGTCGAGGGCCAGATCCAGAGACAGCTAAACGTAGCGAGCGTAACGGAGGCGTGGACAGAATATGATCTCTGATGAAAGCGTGAAGAATTTTTTTTTATTTTATGTTGATAGGCGTTGACGTTTCTATATACAGGGTGTTCGACTACAGGTGGGAGAAAATTTAAGGGGTGATTCTCGACGATAATCTAAGACGAAAATGAAGAATAAAAAAATTGCGATTTCGGCTTCGTTAATTAGTTATTAACAATTAAAAATCCGCCTAAAATGCGGCAACACTTTCGACAGAGGTCTACGTTGCGTACGTCACACAGGCGCGCGACAGTCATGTATCAAGTGACAGTTGCATGCATACCTTGGTTCTTATTTGGGGCCCCAGCGAGGTGAAAATGTTTATAAAATCGTTGGACGACATTGAACCTACCTACTCGTTAAGATTCACAAGGGCATTTCTAATATCCGCCCTATGAAATTATCGAGTAGAAGGGGTCAATGCCCTTTCACTTTTAAATTCTTCTCACACAAATCCATAAATCCTTATTCTGCACTATAATTTTTCATATAACCGAACTTAAATACTGGAATAAACGCTCTAGCTCTATTTACCGTAACATACACACGCACTACGAGTTTACTAAGAAGAATATCGAGAATGTAAAGAACTGGTAATCCTTTAATGTTGAAACACTGCACTTTATTGAACTTGATTTACGACGCGAGACTCGCATGAGGACCGATTCACCGACGGAACGGATATCTTTGAGGTCATGCGATTTCTGCAAACGGAAATCTTCGACGCGTGCGAGAAGAATCGTCCGTACAAGCTAGCATCCGTATGCACACTGATTCAAGACAGCTGATGAGGTCAATGCCTGAGCCCAATCGATAAAACAAATGCCGATCTACAACAGAAAACGGCCGCCGATTTACAGCGAACGCCCGCGCAAACATCGCGCGTTACTATGCCAACTCATGTGTGTCCTGTTTCAGCGAACATCGCGATTCTTTCTCATTCTGGCTGTGATCACCAAATATCTAACGTTCGTTATTACGATTTTATTTAATTTGTTTTGTTCAGATTTAGTTTAGTTTAATTTTAATTATTAATAGTTCTAGTTGTTTTTTTCGTCTGTGAGCGAGTCTCGCTTCAAAATAAAGTGCAGTGTTTCAACATTAAAGAATTACCAGTTCTTTACATTCTCCTCAGTAAACTCGTAGTGCGTGTGTATGACATTCTAAATAGTGCTAGAGCGTTTATTCCAGTATTTAAGTTCGGTTATATGAAAAGTTATAGTGCAGAATAAGGATTTATGGATTTGTGTGAGAAGAATTTAAAAGTGAAAGGGCATTGACCCCTTCTACTCGATAATTTCATAGGGCGGATATTAGAAATGCCCTTGTGGATCTTAACGAGTAGGTAGGTTCAATGTCGTCCAACGATTTTATAAACATTTTCACCTCGCTGGGGCCCCAAATAAGAACCAAGGTATGCATGCAACTGTCACTTGATACATGACTGTCGCGCGCCTGTGTGACGTACGCAACGTACAGCTGTGTCGAAATGTTGCCGCTTTTTGGGCCAATCTTTAATTGCTAATAGCTAATTAACGAAGCCGAAATCGCAATTTTTTTATTCTTCATTTTCGTCTTAGATTATCGTCGAGAATCACCCCTTAAATTTTCTCCCACCTGTAGTCGAACACCCTGTATATATAAATAAATATATTGTGTACTTAAATAATTACGTTACATCGCGCGATCGACTGCGTATTAGATCGTTGTACAAATCCACGATTTTATACGTTTTGTATGAGTATTTTGTTTTAAAAATACTTGATTTGCCCCCCGTATGACATTGAATAAAGCGCTATCAAAAGTTCTGTGCGAATCATTTTAGCCTTGAATTAGGGGGAGTTCCCCTAGTACCGGACACTTAAGGTTTTTCTTAAATAAATAAAAGGAATATTGATTTATTTTTATTTCTTTTGCATTAATTACAAGATAACAGTAATAGAAGTCAAAGTAAACTATGAAATAAACCAATATTATTATAATATTTAAATTACGTTAACATTAATATAAGTCATTGATTTAGAGTGAGTGGGTCCTAATATCGGACATAGTAAACATGTGTAAATTAACGCATAATGCTTTTAAAATAATTTACAATGATCACAAATATAGTCGTCGAAACATTCAGGGATGTCGGCACAAGCTTCGTGAGCCCATTCTTGGTATTTTGAGCACTTTATCCAGTCCTCATTATTGGTTTCCAAACAAACCACACAAACTGTCTCCAAGTTTGTATTTTCCAGTTTCACTGCTCGAGTTTTCTTTATTTTATTTTTTATATTCGTCGTTTTAAAGTTACTTTTTAAATTCTTCTTTTCTTCTCTTATCCGTTTTTTATTTTCTTTTTCTTCGACCAATAATTTTTGAAATTGTAAAGTAAGAACTTCACTCTTTTCTGATTTTCTTTTTCTTGATTCTGATCGCTTTTTTGTTGCATCAGGCAACAGAAACAATTTTAAAATAGATTTATAAATATCAGCAGCAGAGGTACTAGGTGGATGATTTGGATCATTTCTCTTGTAATAACTTTGTTTAACGCAGTTTTTAAATCCTTTTCATTCCATAAACCTCGCTTTTTTAATGTCCATGTCGTTGCTTAGGTGTATTTTTAACGACCGAAAATAAGATAATAAACATTATTATAAATACGAACATACAATAATGAGTTTCTTACTGTCCGATAATAGGGGACAATATTTTGTCCGATACTAGGGGACAGTGAACGCACTGAAAAATAATATTTTTCTGAAAAGCAGTTCACTTTATAGAAAAAAAAAGTAAATGAAAAAGTACTTACCGGAATTTACAATAACACTGATCAGATGTCTTTAATTCACGACCGCTAACAGTCGAATGATTTTAATGGCTTTGTTCACGCGACAGAAACGTGCAATTTTCGCACGTCGTTTGTTTTAGCCTTTCCTTTGTTCTTAAAACGACTTTCTTGCATTTCAGATTATTGAGATACAGCTAATGTCCGATACTAGAAACTAAAAACTAAAATATCAAGGACAAGAAATTCCTAGAAATATTGTACATAACAAAGAAAAAAAATTCCATATGAAATATTTAAATTTCATATGAGATACCTCAATATGTAAATTCAAAATATTTCGTAAACGAAAATCATTACAAGCAAGCACGGTACGCGCCGTGTCCTCTGCTCTGGTTTGCTCTCGTTTCTCTCTTTGAAAGAGCCTTCTGCTGATTCGTCTTTGGCCCCCCGTAGATCGGAGACTTCATCACCGATTCACACCTTTTGTTCGTCGTAAATCGTAAGAAAGGAAGCTAAAAGGAATATTGCATTCGTTCAAACTCCCTTTGCGGGTCTCTTTTGCAGCAACCTCCTCGTGGTGAGACCTGGGCAATCGGTATTATTCTCTATTTGTAAGAACCTCTAGTATCTTATAAATAGTGGACAATATCGAGCTAATAGCTGCACATTTTCAATTTGCGATAACATTATGTGTAGGGTGTTGGACTAAAGATGGACGAAAATTTAAGAGGTCTTTCTCCGTGATAATATTAACAATTCAGCATCCGCCTACAATGCGGCAACCCGACCAACAGAGATGTACGTTGCTTGCGTCACAGAGGCGCACGATAGTCACGAATCAGATGCATGGATACTTTGGTTCTCATTCGGGGGCCCAGCAATGTGAAAATTTGTTAATTGTTTCTACTGTTATCATTTTATTAGATTTCTAGGGGAGATTACGATAAACGTGGCCCCTAATTTTAAGGTTATATTTGTGTTCCTGGGATCATTAAAAAAAATGTTCATATAACAGGTGTCCAATCAGCTCCGTTTAGCCGGTAAAGTAGATTTAATGTTTTTCATAAAACTGCAAATATCTCGAAAACTATGTGAGATATCGCAAAATATCAAGAGACCTTTTTTGTAGGAAATTGAATTTCCAACAATTTATGTCATATGACTTTTTTCTATCAGCTGCACAGTTTCTGAGTATATTTATATTTCTGTGAAGTTGCTGAACAACTGCTTCTCCCCTGAAATAATGGTCGGGGCAAGTGAAAAGGGTTCTGAAAAGATCAAATTCGGGATAACATCTACAATGGGAAGATTATGTGAATAGAATGGGTTGGGTTAGGTCGCCGGTGGGGGCGGAGAGGGCGACCACGCATACGAAAATCCAGGAGTAGTTTTGAATATCTCGAAAACTAAATGATCTGCTCTTGTTGTTTGAAAAGATTTCAAAAAATTAAATGAAAGTTTTTTTATAGAAAATTCAATTTCCTACAAAAAAGGTCTCTAGATATTTTGCCATATCTTGCATAGTTTTCGAGATATTTGCAGTTTTATTAAAAACATTAAATCTACTTTACCGGCTAAACGGAGCTGATTGGACACCTGTTATATAAACATTTTTTTTTAATGATCCCAGGAACACAAATACAACCTTAAAGTAGGGGCCGCGGTTATCGTAATCGTGCCGATTTCTACTTTTGTAACTTATCGATCTTGTAAAATAAATATATATATATATATGTATATCAATGCTCGATCGTTGATGGCGCCACATGCAAACTCTCTGCTGACAGAAGTGGCGGCAAAAAAGACCACGGAAACTCTTATAACCTCTCTGGTAGTACGTGCGCGATGTTCGTAGCATATAAATAGAAAACAGTGGACAGTGAGAATTGTGGGAATACTTGTTCACTTGCTAACTTCAGATCTGTGTACGGTTTACAACAATTAACGTTTAGCACTTCGAAATGTGGTGGTTAAACAATGTATTCTGCAAGAAAACTTCAATAAGACTAAGCAAAACGATTTGTATTAGATAATTTAATTGTCCAAATAATTTATAATACATGTGTTTCGTTGTACTAATGTGTCTAAATTAATTTAATTCATATTATATGTGTTTTTTTCCGGTATACATAAATTATTTATGATTGTCTTCATATTTATTTGTTGAGAGACACGTAGCATTATAATAAACTAATATTTATATGAAAATTGGAATAATATTATGGCATCGTTGTGCGTTATGTTAAATATCGTGGTCAATACAAATTTGGGACACAAGATATAATTAAACGTTTAACTCGCGTCTTTATTAATTGAATATTGAATGATCACTAAAAACTCGAAAAAATGTCAAAAAATGTATTGTCACGTCCGAAAGAAATTCAGCCAACGTTTAAAGGATTCCTTGAAAAATTTAAAAATAAACACCAATCTGCTATACCCAGGTATCGAAATCGTATTTTACATAACATTTCATTAACAATCTCTAATGTTATGTCAGATCAGAGATATAATACAAAAATGTTTTCTCATTTAATATATTTGTACTCGTTATTTCTATATTATATATACATCAAGATACATCCTTTAGAATACAAAGAAAACAAAATGTCATATTTTACAGTACCCTGAAATCGATAGAAACAGATTCTAAGTTAAACAACAGTTTAGACGCATCTATTAGTCGTGAACCTTGTAGCGCTGAGAATAATACAATAAATTCTAGAACCAGTATCATATCGATTGTAAGGAAATTTTTTCTTCATATAAGAATACAATAATATTCTTCAAAGAAGTAAGTGTTGTATATTTCATTTAATTTTTATCTTTCTTTTAGGGTAGTTCCGATGACTCGTTTCAATACAACAATGTCAAAACTCCTGTGGAAGTACAGGAGAAGAACATTATTAATTCATCTAAAGACAAAGATAAAAGTCCCGAAGACGAACAAGTAATGTCAAGTCCAACGTTCAAACCAAAAAGTTTGATTAGACAGAAGCGAGCGACAAAAATTCAATTTATTCATTCCTCTGATAGCGACGACGACATTGTAAAACCCCCTCTGCGCATAAATAGAAGAAGTAGAGTTATTAATGATAGGGAACATGAATCTGAAATGCAACGTACATCGTCCAAAATATCGTTAATTTCACCTGAAAGCAATGTAAATAAAATTGAAGCGGAAGAAAGAAAAGCAATAGAAAGAGAGAGCCAAAGAACTCCAAAGAAAATTACAAGACCTGTGAGAAAAGAAAATGTTATGATATCAGATTCCGACAGTAGTCCACATTTTAAAAGTAGTTGTAACTCGTCTTCTCCAAAAGGATGGGTAGGACCAGACTTCAAATTGAATTTAAAATCATTAGATTTAGGAAAGAAACTGACTCCTTGGATTCAGTCTGCTAAAACGAGACCTATAATGTCTTCTGTACCTGTAAGTACTTACCTATAACACAATTACATATATAGAATTATTGAAATCGATGCTGCTATATCTGTTGTGCAAAAATAATTTGATTCCAGGTCACGAAGAATAAATTAGAGGAGAGGTGTAAAGAATTGAAGGACTTTCAAATCGAAATTTTAGAGAAATTTTATACTGCCTTAGATCGCATTCCACTGCCTGTCCTAGCAAAGTTTCCAAATTTTAACGCACAGACGTTTCAAGATTTAAAAATTCTGCATCAGCATGTGAAAGCAAAAATACGTTTGACTGAGACAAAGTTAGCGCATATACAAACTGATGAAGATATACAATGTAGTAATAACAAGACATGTGAAAACACAAATAACTTTGGGTTACCTACCACACCGGTAACTCCAAGTTATCAATCAATAGCAAACACTTCAGATAATGATAACTTTAACTTGTCTGCTGGAACTCTGTCCGATTCAAATTATGGTACTGGTGTCCAAATGGATAATACAAGTTCTCCAATGCAGAAAGAATGTTTTCCATCATTCGAGAAAAATAATGAATCTCAGATAAAAGAACAAATGGATAATAGTATAAAGTTCCCACCCATTCAAGGAAAGAAAAAAGCGTTTCAATTGAAAAGACCTATCAAAGCAACTGTGGGCACAGAAGTCTCGAAGAAAATAGAACAGATATGGGAAAAAGAAGGAAAATGCGAATCACTCAATACTTCAGCAGTAACTAATGATATGCACGCGACTGCCAGTGCATATAAATCAGAAATAGACGAAAGTAAAGAAAATCTGTATTCTTTCCCCAGCTTTCCACAGGAAAAAAGAGTCACTTCTACAACAGTTAATAATATGCACACAACTACTAGTATGTATACACCAGAAAGAAATGAAACTATTGAAAGTATGGAGTCTCCACAGAAAAAGAAAGAAGAAAGTTTCAAGTTTAATACAAAATCTATGTACGAAACAACTAAGAATCATTGGAGCGATATACAGGACGCGTATGGTAACTATATTATACGTAACTTATAATTAATTGCACAAATCAAATGCTGTAATCTATATTTAATATTTTAATTGTAAATGATGTAGATGATAACTCATACTCTGAAGAGATTGTGGACTGTTTAACTCAAGAATTTGAACATTTCCCTGCACTAAATAAAGATTGTAACATAAGCTTTGGCTTGAATTCTTCAGGTAAATATTATGTATAAAAATTGCTCATTTTTTAAATAATAGTGGTTAAATAAAATAGTATGCTGTACATTTATGGAATTGGGAACATTTAGCAACACAGAACGATAGTGTGAGTGGTAAGGGATCAAAAGATTCGAAATCTACGAAGAATCAAAATGTGGTGGGTATTTTTACTGGAGATTATAAAAACGATGGGGTCAGTGGTGAATTTGATAGTAAATCGTATCCACATTCACGAGAAATGTTAAAGGTGGAGTTCATTTTTCAACTTTAATTTTAATGTATATATTATTTGCAGGTATATTTATAATATTTGTAATTGCAGGTATTCAGACAGAAGTTTGGATTATATTCATTTAGGCCGAATCAGTTGCAAGCAATTAATGCCGCACTTTTGGGATTCGATTGTTTCGTATTGATGCCAACTGGAGGAGGAAAATCCTTGTGTTATCAGCTGCCAGCGCTCTTGTTGCCTGGTGTAACAATTGTAGTTTCTCCATTGAAAAGTCTTATTTTTGATCAAGTTCAGAAGCTCACGTCCCTCGATGTAAGATTTTTCAAGTATATAATCTTTTATATTCAATATTTCATATCAAACATAGTTTACTGTCTTCTGCAGCTAGTTATCGTATTTTAATTTGAACGAAATCCTGGAGGTCTATGTCAAAACAGTGATCGATTTAACGTTGAATGATCTCATTACTATGCTTATTACAATTATAATATGAAAATAAACTTTACATAGATTCCAGCAGCACATATGTGCAGTGCTCAATCAGATGCTCAAGTAGATGGAATTTATAGAGAACTATCAAAGAAAGAACCAGCCCTGAAGTTATTGTATGTAACGCCAGAAAAAATATGTGCATCACAAAAATTTTGCAGTTACTTAACTACATTGTACGAGAGAGGGTTGTTAGCAAGATTCGTCATTGACGAAGCGCACTGTGTGAGTCAATGGGGTCACGACTTTCGGCCTGATTATAAAAGGTTGAAATGCCTTCGAGAAAATTACCCCAAAGTGCCAACAATTGCCTTGACAGCGACAGCTACGCCAAGAGTTAGAACCGATATATTGCATCAATTAGGTCTTACCAAGCCAAAATGGTATGTTAGTACTAAATTGCGAATGTTCATGCAATTTTTAATTATTGTAGACAAATTTTAAGAAAGTGCTACCAAATTCTATCTTCATTGACAGTGACGTTTATAGCTCCAAAATAAGTAAAGATTGTTCCAAGTTCTCTCTAATTTGATACTTCAGTGTTTGTTGGAAATTTTGTAAAACATAAATGTTATTACGGTAATAACGTCTTTAAATGCTGTAGTAAAATATTATATTTCCAGGTTTATGTCCAGTTTTAATAGGCCCAATCTAAGGTACAGCTTAATTGCGAAGAAAGGGAAAAATTGTGTGGAGGAAGTAATAGCTATGATAAAAACAAAATATAAATCTGAATGCGGTATTGTGTATTGTTTATCTCGCAAAGACTGCGACGATTATGCAATGCAACTGAAGAAAAACGGTATTCGAGCATTTAGTTATCATGCTGGTCTTACAGATAATAATAGAAGTGACATTCAAGGTCGATGGATTTCAGAAGAAGTATGAAAAATTGTTCTCGTTGAATGTTTTTAATGTTTATAAGTAATTTCGCATATTCTATATGACTGTATGGTACGACAAATTGTAGATTAAAGTTGTTTGTGCAACGATAGCGTTTGGAATGGGAATCGACAAACCAAATGTACGTTTTGTAATGCATGCAGCTCTTCCAAAATCGATTGAAGGTTACTATCAAGAAAGTGGTCGCGCTGGACGTGATGGAGAAAACGCAGATTGTATTTTATTTTATAATTACACCGATATGCACAGAATAAGAAGAATGATTGAATTGGATGCCTCGAATCCTAACGTGATCAAAACTCATATGGATAATTTATTTAAAATGGTGTCGTTTTGTGAAAATAAAACAGATTGTCGCAGAGCGCTACAATTAAATTATTTCGGAGAAGTATTCAGTCGAGAACAGTGTATTGCGACTAAAGCAACATCGTGCGACAATTGTAGAAATAAAGTAAGTCGTTGAGATAATGAATTATTATAATATATACAAATTTTACATGTAATATGTAAATCTTTTTAGGATGATTTCACTATGTTGGATGCAACAGAAGCTGCGAAACAAATTATGAAAGGAGTGCGTGATCTTAGCCAAGGGAGGAATAATAAACTCACATTAGTATACCTTACAGATATATTTAAAGGAAGCGATATCAAGAAAATTCGAGAGTCTGGTACGAGGTTTAATTTGCTATATACCACATTAATATTGTTCTGTTCCTCGTATGGAGAGCTCGTAAATGGCATCAGACCGAGATGAGTCAAATACTCGGGAATAATCCAGATATATTGAAGAATTCCGAGGTTTTCAGGTTCTGGCACACCTCCAGTAATTACCAATTATTTTTACAGGAGTTAATAAACATCCTCTGTATGGCTATGGGAGATCGTGGAACAGGGGCGATATAGAGCGGCTGCTTCATCATATGGTGCTGAAAGATTATTTACAAGAGCAAATGTACATCAATAACGAAATTGCGGTTGCCTACATTAAAGTTGGTCCCAATGCAAATGAGCTTATGACGAGAAAGGACACAAAGGTACATTAAATATTAGTAAAACTAATAATGTCATTAACTTCGATAGCAATGATTTAATGACATTATCGACAGGTCTTGCTTCCCATGAGATCGTCTAACAGTAGCAATGCTGCGGTAGCAACGGTGTCTACAGTCACAAACAAGATTGATAAAGTTTTACTGGACCTAGAAAACCGTTGTTACAAGGAGCTGATGGAGATAATAAAGGGAATAGCTGGTGCTCTCGATGTGTCTGCATCCTCAGTAATGAATATGATAGCTGTCAGGTCGATGAGTCAGCAGCTACCAGATAGTGAAGAAGCTATGTTAGAAATACCACACGTCACTAAAGCAAACTTTGAGAAATACGGGAAAGCTTTATTAGACATTACACAAAAATACGCCGCAGAGAAATATGGTAAAGCAGTAAATCATGTTAATTATAATATACAAATATATATCTTTTGCTGTTGTAATTCTATTTATTGTTGTAATAGCTTATTAATTGATATTTTTTTTGCTGAAACAATGTACAGTATTACTAAATGAAGAAGAGGCAGAAAGTAATGGTGACGATGACGAGGATACATGGTATAGCGATGCAACTACGTATTCGGGTACAACTAACATGCCCGGCGGTAGAAAGCGTAAAGGCAAAGCCAATTACCGAAACAGTGCTAAAAAGTATAAACGAACAGCATCAAGGTAGATTATATAAACACCCACCGTGTTTTGTATGTTTAATCTAATTAATATTTTTCGTGTTCATAAAAATTGGTAGCACGCGGAAAGGAAAAGCAACGGCGAAAACAAAGACAGCGGCTAAAACAACAGCAGCTAAAACAACAGCAAAGGCAGCAACTAAAGCAACAGCGAGGGCAACAACAAACAAAAATGTAGGTCTCGTAGATTTCACCCAACGAAAACAATTCACTAGTAATCCTAATAGGTATCTACAACTTGGTTAAAATACTGTGTCCGTACCATATCTTCGCGTTTACAGGTGTGGTTATGACTAATTTTTCATAATTTAGAGTACAGTTCATCCGTGTTCATAGACATTTGGCATAGTGCAAAGTAATGCAACAGTATTAAGTATCGTTTTCGTAACAACTGTTCACGAGTTTGTATATACATATAGAAATACGAATTTTTGTAATAAAGATTTATTTTTAATAACTATTTTAAAACATGTGTATTCGTGTTAAATAACTATATGACTAACAGAGAGAATATATTTTTATTACGACTATATTTACAGTAACTATTACATGTCTATATACATACAGGAAAAATATATATTTGCTATTTAAGTCGATAAATAGGAGTTTATCGTATTAGCACAATACTTTCGTTGTTATAAAGGAAACTACTACTATGTACAATTATTTCTATAAATCCGGTTGCATTATTCTTACTTGACGATCCTCATTTTTAATATGCTTTTTCAACAAATCCATAACTTCGTTATCAAACTCCGGTGGAGTGGGCTTTGCTTCGGTAGCCCAGTAAAATATGTCCCAATCGTTGGATGGTAAATTTATCAGACGGTCGTACAATTGTAATTGTTGATCGTTGAAATCGGATAAATACTTCTTGGCAAAGGTACTTAAAAGCAGACCATTCTCCAACATACCCCGCTTACGAGATTGATATACTAGTCTGCAAGAAACAGTGCGATAAATACAATTGTACAATTGTATTATTATAAATAATTTCTCTTATTTCTACCTAGCTCTTTTAACTGTCGAATTTTCATCGGTACGTTCAACGTACGGTGGTATACCAGGTTCATGGCCTTCCGGATGGATTATATCTCCAGGTCCATCTTTATGACTTACAGAACTTGTTGCAATACTTTTAACCAGCCGTACCGGTTTAACCTTAAATTACACATTATTGCGACATAACTTCATTTGAACGTACGAATAATTAAATGCTTTTTATTTTATATATTTCAACTTACAGTGGATGCCGCAGATTTTATAAGAACATTCATTTTCGTTGTTGTATTCGCCTCGTTCCAGAAACGAAATTTATTACTTGACACAATGAGGTTACCCAAAATATATTATAACATAACATGTGATAGAATCGATGGTTATATCGTATGAATTTATATAAATGTGGAAGTTGTTGCTGTGTTTATTTTTATTATCAAATACAAGCGTGACAATTATTTGATGTTGACGTAGATTATACCACACACAAAAATAAGAATAGTTTTCTCGCACATGCGCGTCCAAAACAGTAACGTATCTATGTACAGTAAACCCTAGCAAGTTGTCCCAGGTTGGACGACTTGATTCTTGTCCATGCCTACTCACTCCACTACCTGCTATTGTTCCCGGCCCGGGTATATCGGTGTGAACACTACTACATTAACACAACGAATCGAATGTTCAAACATCTTAATGTTCATTACTTTTTAATGAGATTCTACTGACTTATTCCTGGCATTTTTCTGATTACAACAAGACCAAACACGATATAATTTCAATTTTATTTAGTGGTGTATGTATAAAGTTTCGTATGGGAAAAAGAAATTTATTTAAACATATGCTATAGCATATGTTGAAGGCATCATAAATTATAAATTATGCTTCACATGTAGAGTAAATATGGGCCAAATTATATCGTGTTTGGTCTTGTTTTAATCAGAATAATGCCAGAAACAAGCCAATAAAATTCTCATAAAAAAATAATGCAAAATAAACCATTTAGAATTGGCATTACATTGTGAGAACATTGGGCGACACTCTGCGACCCCACGCTGCGCGTAGCCGTCGCCGAAACAGTTGCTCTATTGTAGTCTCGCTCAGCGCGATCGGAGCGGTAGACCCAGCCGTAAATCAAAATTACAAATTATCACCGCGATTCTTGTCCGCTCCAGGAACAGACCCTTTGATAAGAATCAAGGGATTACTGTATATTATGAAAAGGTAATGGAGTAGTGATATTGGCGGGAAGGTATACCGAATCAATCTGTTCCGGACAAAGAAGGATAATTAAAGAATATACATGAAATACACGTGTTATACATTCAATTTTCACAATCAAGTCGTAACAGTTTTTAAATGAAACCTTTTTTAGGCGAACCGTGTACACATTTTGATGTTACCGAATCTGTAAGTTGATATGTCTACTCTTTCACAGTCTGTCGGCTACCTTAGGGTTGACCAGAGGTCTACGAGAACTACCCTGGACCACCTTCAGCAGCTCTTTCTAATTATTAACAAAGAGTATATGTTTTTTCTTACACCGTCTTTAGCATAGGACAGAACCTATATACAGTACGCTTTATGACTATTTATTATTT
>CM052339.1:10765047-10777736 GCA_028455595.1 Lasioglossum vierecki | reverse complement strand
TACGATACAAAGGGTTAATACACTCACAATGATTGGAGTATTTGAGACGACAAAGAAATTATTGTTTAACAGGAATTCGAACAGTTTAACTTCTCGCTGTTGAACGGAAGTTTGTCGGAAATACTTTAGTCAATTAAATAGGCTGTTAACCCTTCACTGCTTGATTTTTTTAATTCGGATGAAAAAATTGATGGAAGGTCAAATATTAACCCTTAGCACTCGAGGGCGCCTCTAAGGCACCACTAAAAATTGCTGTACTATTATTTAAAATATTGTTTACATTATTAGATACGTCGGTATCTAACCAATTACTAAACATTTAAGTATTGTAGGAGATATTATATCAATTTCATATCCACCAAATTTTGAAAAATCATAGAGAATGGGAATATTTCGAGTCAGAAGAAACATTTGATTTTCGAGGTAAAATAGCTCCGAGTGCAAAGGGTTAAAAAAACAAGTTAAAACAACATCTTCAGAGAAATAAACATAATTTAGAAACACATTCTTAGTTTAATATATATCAGAGTTGCTAATTGTATCAGATACGATACACTATACAGCGAAGGGTTAATACACTCACAATGATTGGAGTATTTGAGACGATAAAGAAATTATTGTTTAACAGGGATTCGAACAGTTTAACTTCTCGCTGTTGAACGAAACATGCATTCGGCAGGAGTATTAATACACTGTGGTGAAAAGATAAATTGGTTCCTTTCTTCCTAATCCTCTTGTTCATTCTTATTGGTGCTTCAGACATGTTTCTTTAAATAGTCTGATCATTAATGAATGATGAAGTGAATAATTGGACACAATCGTCTGATGGATTGTCTGACGCTTACATTCGGGTAGCGTCGTTGTCCTCTCCAAGGGTGATTGGAAATTCCGTATTCACGTCTGGCGCATGTTAAAACGCTACCAGATAATGCATGGCCAATTGAATTTGGCATGGTAATGAGTCGACGCGTTGCATTTAGCAAGCTCGGACTGATACCGTTTGTGAAAGTTCGAGGTCGATCGACTCTGACGCGTTACAAATAAAATTTATCCTTGCGCGGATATGTTGATACATTTTCCAGAAATACATCCATCGTGCTTTTCCCCTTGAAAAAGGGAAGGAAGCTTAATAAAGCGTTGATAACGCGACAGCAGCAAATTTAGAGCCTAATAACACACTCGTAAAAAAAAGTATTTTATATTACTAAGCGCAGCAACCTATGACATCGAGTCCTAAATAAAATGCCGATTGATAGAAGACGATTACAACAGTTTCTACGAAACTGGAATCAGTTTGTAAAATGTAAAACAATTGTAGAAGATGGAGTTGACTATGTAATTTTTTTCTATATAATATGTAGAAATATATTTATATAGTATATTTATTTTATATAATATATACAAAACTATAACTATGCAATCATATATATAATTATATACTGTATGATTGTATAGTTATAGTTTTGTATATATTATATACAATAAATATACTATATAAATATACTTCTATATATTATATAGAAAAAAAATAAGTCAATATATATATAATAATTTTTCCTAGGACTATACAGATTCCTAACCTCGTACAGATAGTCCTGAAAATTTGTGATTGTGAATTCTTAATAGCTATGAAAATACTTGTAAAGTTTCAAACGAAGACGTGGGGCGCATGCCATAGATAATTGATACTTGGTCTTAATGTAGTTAATTAATACGACTGTAAGAAGTAACCATCTGTGTTTTAATCACATTAAGTTGTATTAATCCTTTCGGTCATGGCATCCTCATATAAGGACACACTAAATACATTTTAGTTATACAGGGTGGGGCGTCACATTATGCCATCTAGATTTACGTCTCTATTTCGATAGGAAATATCAAATTGAATTTATATTATTGACCAGAGAGTCAAGATTTCCTAATAAATTATAATTAAAATATCTCCTAAACTAATGATTTTTTTACACAAATAGATTAATACTTTTTTGTAAAGAATATGAAGGAGCATCAGCTGATGCAATAAAAAATAGATGGCAAAATATGGTGCCCCACCCTGTGTACTAAACATTCATATTTTCAAAGATCCTTGCAATCCTCGTGTACTCGAGTGTGCAACCATATTCAAGAGCTAGACGAGCTAGTGGTTTAAATCGTAAGTACTGTGTTTCTTTGAGATTCGAGGAGCAGTTTTTCCGAGCGGGTGTGCCACGGTTTATTTTCTCAAGTAACCTAAATTCAAGGATAACCAAGGATAGACAGGAAGAAGGAGGATGACGGCATCAATCCTTACTCGGAGGACGCATCCGTTCCTCCAGCGGTGACAGTGCACTAAGATTCCTTGAAATACAATCGTACCCCATTGAAACAGTATTCTATTCCCACATTATTCCTCTCTTTAGAATAGTACTCCTTTGTACGCGTCACTGTATCGCGTTCTATCCCATCCTGTTACGCTTTCGATATTTCATACGAGGCTGTGGTAATTTCAGAAGTTTGATCCTTTCTGTGGCAAGTCTGCTATGGTTCTGGAAGCGAACCGTACAGGAAGCATTTAGGAGAGCTCCGGGAGCTTTCTTTTGTGGCCTTTAAACAGAGGAAATGGTAATGCACGGGCGAGGAGGAGCGGTGGCATATTAAAATAGAACTCGCCGACTTCATCTAAATCTACATGCTCGATTCGATGGAGTATCTTATTTGAAGAGAACACAATTGAAAATGCTAGTGATGATTAGACTGCCGATCTTTATGCAAAGTAAGAGACAGCAACCAAGTAAAATTATAATTTCATTAATTCCGCAATAATTTTAAGTTAACCCTTTGCACTCGGAGCTATTTTACCTCGAAAATCAAACGTTTCTTCTGACTCGAAATATTCCCATTCTCTATGATTTTTTAAAATTTGGTAGATATGAAATTAATAACGTAAACAATATTTTAAATAATAGTACAGCAATTTTTAGTGGCGCCTCAGAGGCGTCATTCGAGTGCTACGGGTTAAAGGACAAGACTTGTGCTAGGCTAGTACAACACATAATTATATATACTGATTGAATAACTAAGTAAAATTATAATTTCATTAATTCCGCAATAATTTCAAATTAAAGGACAAGACCTGTGCTAGGCTAGTACAACACATAATTATATATACTGATTAAATATAACTAAGTAAAATAACTAAGTAAAATTATATTTTCATTAATTCCGCAATAATTTTAAGTTAAAGAACAAGACTTGTGCTAGGTTAGTATAACACATAATTATATATACTGATTGAACAACTAAGTAAAATTATAATTTCATTAATTCCGCAATAATTTTAAGTTAAAGGACAAGACTTGTGCTAGGCTAGTACACTACATAATTATATATACTGATTGAATAACTGTTACTAACTTAAATGTGAATTGCATTTCCAAAACTATTATTTACCACAACTTCTTTATTTATTATTTTTGAAAGTACCACTGCAGCACAATTTTATCACAACCTAGCACAATAGAGAAACTTGAATGAAAAGTGAGAGCTACTCAAAAAATCATTCTTCTCAATTTTCGTCTTACTTTTTATATTATTGTTTTAATATTCGAGCACAATGTAGCACAAGTGGGGGACACTTAATGATCTCCCAAAATCATATAACAAAGTTCAACGTTCATTTCAGTTAACTATTATAATCTTGATTATTATGTTTCTTTAACCTTCATTCATCACTCGTGTCAATTTGACACATTTTTCCCGAAATATGTTTAATGTTTTGTTATTTTTCGGTAAATTTTCCCGAAACTTTAAGAAAACACTAAGATGTAAATGTTCATTTATCAATTAGACTAAAAAAACGTAGAAATTTGTTTAATTTTGCATCACTGTGTCAATTTGACATTGAGGCACAGATTCAGTTCGTGAAATGAGGGTTGATTGGATTTCTAATATCGTTTACTTGTAAACAATTTCTAATAAAATTACTATAATGTCGTTCTTCCTTGTTTATAAAAGAAGAACCTTAAGCAACGTTTTAAAAAATGCATAGAATACGACATTTTTCCGGATGAGGAGAAATTACTCCTTTTATCGGGAGGACCCAGTTGCAGCAGCAGTGGCGTACCCAGGACTTAATCTTGGGGGGGACGAGTTGAACGAAAATGACGTTTTTTTAGCGACGTGTAATCGAAGTGACTCTGCGATTATTGCCAATAAACAAAAAACTGCTTAGTTCAGCTAATTTTCCAGGGTTTTGTTTCCTTTTTCTTGAGAGGAGGGGATTTGGCCTCCTGCCCCCCACTGGGTGCGCCACTGTGCAGCAGAACACGTATCGCATCAGTCAATCAGAGTCTCGTCTAATGAACACCCTCGCGAGACAATCTTCGACGCACCTGCACAGCAGGCGCGTGGAAGAGAGAGCCTGTCGAGGGATTGGTGGCGTTTAAAGGGTCGACGTTAAAGGGGTTGAAGCCGAGAAATTTTTCGGAGCGGATCGTGGGTGGTGGAGACTTCAAAGGGACTTATTCATGCGGTAGCATTCGATACTCGGTTTTTTGCGGTGTACACGCTCGCCGGTCGTGCCAGCCACACACAAGCCTAGGGAAGCTGTGTGCTACCTGATGCGTCATCCACGACTCGATGCTTCTAAAAAGCATCGCCGTCGGGGGGATGAGCTGTTTTAAGCTTGACAACACTTTCCGGCCTCCCGGCTTCTGTACAAGTTCAACCACGTGCTCTCTCGGCAACAATTAGTTTCTCAAAGATAAACCAACGCGACCTGCGGCAGAGGGATGGAAAATAAAAAGGGGCAGGTATGCGTGGAGCGCGACCGCTTGCTACGGCCACGTTAAATATGGACGCCGTCGTCTCTTCTGTTAAGAAAAGCCGGTCGCGTACCGGAGATTAATAATAAAAAAAAAGAACCGGGAAATATCGACGGGATTATATGTGCTCGCGAATAACGCCTGTGTACAATCCTCTACGTGCGTGCGGTTGCGGGTCGGACACGTGTATTGTCACGAACCCGCCCAAGGGAAAAAGGAACTTGACGGGAACGCAATAAGCATCCTTGCAACCGAGTTGGATGGTTCGTAAAGTGACGCTTTGAAATGCCGCTGCAGACGCCAATGCGCGATGGCGCCGGGCACAACCGTCGTGTCTTTTCTTTTCTTGCTTCCTCCTTGCGTTTTCGCATTTCCGGTACGGGCCTGCCTTAGACCATACAGTGGCCGAAATAAGGATAGGTTGGTTCATACCATTTTTATGATATAACAGTGATTTTCATGCAACATTTATATCTTTTATTATTGGCATGTGATTCGTTACAATGGAATTAGTAGAACACATAATGTATTTGAATAATATCATTTTTATCGTATATTGCATATATTGCATATATTACATATATTGTATATATTGTATATATTGTATATTTTGTATATTTTGTATATTTTGTATATATTGTATATATTGTATATATTGTATATATTGTATATATTGCATATATTGCATATATTGTATATATTGCATATATTGCATATATTGTATATGTTGTAGAAAAATTCCAAATTTTTGTAATATTGATTATAAAAATGATATTATTCAAATACATTATGTGTTCTACTAATTACATTGTAACGAATCACATACTATATATATTATATTATATTATATTTATTTGTTTATTCCCGCATCGAAACGAACTGTAACTACACTGCGGATTTTATGGACTTATGAGGCAAACGAATGCATGAAACAGGAAATTGTAACAGACGTTTCAATAATGCATGTTGTTCTATCACGTTCGACTTGTTAAAAAGATTAAAAGAATTATGATATCCGCAGTCTAATAATCACAAGCTTGGAAATCATAATTTATATAACAATCCTAAGAAAAACTATTACACTACGTAACTGGAGGTAAGTTATGAGTTCACGATTGAAATTGCTGTGGCTGTTGAAGGAGCTATTAAGAAATCCTCAGCCACGAACGTGGTGTTTACAGAGAGGCACGGCATCCATATTTAGTAGATTTCATTTGCAGCGATATAATCACGATCCAGGCTGATTATTATGCGACAAGGAATTATAGAACAGGAATCGCGAAGATCAGTTTCTTTTTAGCAATCCAAATTAGGGTTTTCCCCCGTCAAGTGCGCATGAATTAATCACAGAATTGGCCTATCATAAAACAATAATGTTGATGTGCACGTGTATTTACAGAAAGTGGTCGTTAAGCCACGTGAAAAACGGCGAGCTACGAGGACGCTTAAGCAATCGGAATCACCGTTTCGCCAACTGGTCGGCGCACGCAAGTCTTTGTCGCGCGGCCGATGAAATTGCGCTCGGGGGTAACAGGAAATTAATTAGCAGCCGTGAGTCGTAAAGCCGGCTTCGGTTACGCGCGGCCATAAATGGAATTTAATGCTATGCAAAACTTCGCGGAGCCGGTAATGCCGATGGCCCACGTAGTTTATAATTAATCCACGGCGAACTAGACCCGCCTGCCACGATACCCCGCGCCAAATATTTCGGATCGTGTCGCGCGAGGACCTCCGATCCTCCGACACGCCTCACGGTGCGTCGAACGATGCAATTAGCTGGAGAAAATTCATTTACGAACCAGCTAAAACTAATTCAATCAATGTGGTCTATAAAAAAATTTTTAAACCACGCTTATATTTTATTTAGAAATCCCAAGTCAATCTCTCGTACCAATATATCTCGCACGCCTTTTATAAATATGTTCCCTATTCTGAAAAAAAACCTTAAAAAATTTAAATTTATTCATTTTTAAAAATACGAATTTTCTAGGACTTTATATACCGCTAATTTATGGATTTAATAAATGCTATATGAATAACCCCAGCGGCAAAGGGGCCAATACTAAACCAGGCTTATATTAGAATGTACTAAAAAGGAGAAAACAATATTTTTGGTAATTATATAGAAAAGTCTGAGTACTCTGATTTTGATGAAATTTCAACATGTTATGCAGCAACACATTCTGAACAACTTTTTCCTGTTCCAATATAGGGCGGTCGCTTTTAGTTTTTCAGATATTTGCAAAAAAGTATTGCGAATAGTGTATTGAATTTTTCGTATTCCTGCAAGCTCCATGGCAACGTAACAATAAGATTACGTTAATATAGTTTGACGCTCCACGCTGTTATTTATAGTCACTAATATCTAAAAATATTATTTTTCACATTTTAAGCATGGTTTTTAAAAAGTTTTTTTATATATTTTTTTATTTTCCGCTTTTTAGTCTTTATTACCGAGCAGAACTGCCGATCTTTGTCTGATTGATCGTGTAAGGTTAATACTGACGAAATTCAGTACGGAAAGCCAGGAATGATAGTCTGACTTTTCAATGAAACTGTCATTACTGATTGGCCCTGTAGGGCTCGCTTAAGTCGATGACATCACGAAACAAAACTGGAACCAAGATTTTTCGAATTTACGACACAAATGAGCAGATCGTAGGTGATTATTATTATTATTATTTATTATTCTAGACAGACTGAAGTTCTTTTACCTAAGTGTTTATAATAAAAAAAAAAGAAAGAAACACTCTCTTCTAATATAACTACTAATAATAACTATAAATAATAAATGAAATAAAAATAATAACTAATATAAAAAAAGATAAATTTCATAATGGTGTTATCATATAATCCTGCGTAGTTGCATTTTAATATTTAGGAAAGAATCAATGAAAAAATCAGTACGATTATAAACAATGTATGATTTTGCCAGATTACAGGCTAGATTGAACTTTTGACTACGATAAACCTCGATCTTTGCATTAAAATTGATAACAAAGAGGGAACAATTGCGTTGCAGCAAATCGCTCGTAACTCATATCGAAATCTGTTGAGGAGACGCCGGTCGCCGATAAATCTGAATGAAACGATGAGGTAATGGGGCCGGGGAATCGGGCAATTGATCCGATGGGAAACCGTTTCAAGATTTCCCTCGTTTTCTGGAATGCATATTGAAATCGCGCCGAATAATAATTCGCGACGGATGGGAGAGGGGACGGGTTCGCGTGGTGGACGCAATTGGACGTAATTCTCGAAAGAATTGGAGCAGAGACGATGGAGAAAGTCGTCGGGAGGAATCGCGCGGGCGGAGAGGGGCTGGCGAAGGATAATGGACTTGACGGTGTTACAGGATGTTTTCAGCGAATTGCGGCCGAATCCATTTTAAACCAATTTCGGCGCTAATTAATGGAACAGCCGCCTGTAGCCATCGGTTGTAATAACAACGGTGCCGTGCACTCCCTGGGGGACGATCGAACGCGGGTCATTGATCGTCATGAAAACTCGTCGGCCGGAAACCAGACGCGAGAACACCAATTTGTATTATGCACCGTGTCACAACGACCGATTCGGACCAGTCCGGACGGCTCGTGTCGCAAACGCAATACCGAGAGCCCCGGCTCTGTTTGCAGAAGCCGAATTTGAAACGTAGAATTCCCGCCGAGGGAAAATTTCCCATTCCCTCGGTGATTGCGCTTCGATATTCTCTGTTCGCCAGAGATACGCTTTTTTCCGGAAAACTAATCCGAACGACGCAACGCGACATTTCTCGGTAAAATATATCGCATATTTTATTTAAAAAAAACGTACACGGACAGACTTTATGCTGATCAGCCGAGAAGCTTGATTCAGATTTTGTATGCGTAATTAGCTTTTCATGGCGATTCAAATTGTTTTCTTTATATTTTTAATTTCATAGTCAATTTATACCTGGAAATTGATAAAACGAGAATTTTCTTCAGTATGATAAAGTTTCCTTATGGTATAGGGTAAATTTTAATTGTGTGGTTGACGAGAGAATTGAACGTTGAATAAAAAAGCTATAAGGGTATATGAGCTGAGAAGCTAAAATTATTTAAGAATAAATTTTTAAAAACACCACGTTTGTAAAAACGGACTAAGAAGTATAAAATAATTTTTTCTAGTCCCATACAGATTCCTAACCTCGTACAGATAGTCCTGAAAATTTGTGATTGTGAATTTTTAATAGCTATGAAAACACTTGTGACATTTCATACGAAAAACGTGGGGCGCAAAATTTAACTAAATTAATTAAATTTAATTAAATTATTTAGTTAAATTAATTTTAACTTAATTTATATAAATTACTCAAAATTTATATAAAAATATTTTATATTAATTTAAATTCATATATATAAATATCTCAATTTTATATAAATTAATTTAATTTATATAAATTCCTCAAAATTTATATAAAAATATTTTATATTAATTTAAATTCGTATATAAATATTTCAATTTTATATAAGTTTAACTTAATTTATATAAATTCCTTAAAATTTATATAAAGATATTTTATATTAATTTAAATTCATATATATATAAATATCTCAATTTTATATAAATTAACTTAATTTATATAAATTCCTCAAAATTTATATAAAAATATTTTATATTAATTTAAATTATCTATTGCACGCACCCTATGGAGTCTCAGAAATCGTACAGGTACTACGTTATTTGAAGTATGTAAATAAAGATCGTAAAGAAGAGACTTCCGCATAATCCATCGCCTCTATTTCACTTCGCTGTGGCACCTACGCTGTGAACGGTGAAAAATGGAAAATATAGTTTATCTGGTGGCAGCAAGTTTCCACGAGATAGAAAAAACGTGCGACCTAACAATATTTTCACAGGTCTCCTCTTCGAGTTGAAAAAACAAACGTATCCTTTGATGGGAAAAATCACGAAATTCACTTGTCCCTTGTACAGCACGGGAAAAAGGATCGCACAATACGTGCGCGACCCATCGAGTTCGGCTTTCGTCGATAATGTATACGGCGAACGTGTCAAAACGTGTCACACCGGTGGCACACGATGTAACATTCAGATTTTATACAGGAAAAAAAGTTCTTTCGAAATAGGCAACGGGATTCGGCGCTGAAATAATCACTTACTACCGAGGGACATTTATGCGCCAGGGACAGTATATTCTTTGACTTTTGCCGAACGTAGAAAAGGACAGCCGATCTCGAGAGGCCTCGGTCGCCAAGAAATGTAAACATAGCTAATACAAATTTCCAACTTCTTTATTTTTAATTATTTTTTTTTTATGGAACTTCGATGGACATATTTGTGGCATTTTTCTAATTAAAATCGTACCAAATATGATATAATTCCGATGATATTTACTTGTGTAATAGACAATTAAAGTTTCGGGCGCGAGAAAGGTTAGTGTATGAGAAAAAGAGGCCTTCCTTGCTAAATGTCGCAGATCTATCCCCACTACTGCGAGGTATACCCCTTTGAGAGGCCATGAATCAGAATTTCGAACTTCTCTATTTTCCATTATTTTGTTTATGGCACTTCGATGGACATATTTGTGGCATTTTTCTAATTAAAATCGTACCAAATATGATATAATTCCGATGATATTTACTTGTGTAATAGACAATTAAAGTTTCGGGCGCGAAGAAGGATAGCGTATGGGAAAGAAAGAGACGCTGAGAGTCTATCCTTCCTTGCGTCCGAAACTTTAATTGTCTATTACACAAGTAAATATCATCGGAATTATATCATATTTGGTATGATTTTTATTTAAAAGGCCACAAATACGGTCATCAAAGTCGCATACAAATATAATGAAAAATAAAGAAGTTAGAAATTCGATTAGGCGGCTCACCGATATACCCGAGCCGCATGGTATCGTATTTCTCGGCGACTGAGGCCTCTCGAGCTTCATGGCCCCACAAGGGGGTACACTCCGCAGTAGTGGGGTTAGATCTGGGACATTTACAAGTCAGACTTTTGGGACATTTATCGATAAAATACTATACATATATTTTCCACGGTAGATCTATCGATGTTTAGAACTCACGAAAGAAAAATATTCATAGCGCCACTCCACGATCGAAGTGAACGATTATATTTCTCAGTGAGAGAAATTAATTTGCCTGGAATCCGTACACGGAATACTTAAAAAGTCGCGTAAGCATCTAGAATAAAAATGTTTTTTTTCGAGAGCTCAAAGTGCCAAGGAAAAATGCTGCAC
The DNA here is from genome assembly GCA_028455595.1 of Lasioglossum vierecki. NCBI lineage: Eukaryota > Metazoa > Arthropoda > Insecta > Hymenoptera > Halictidae > Lasioglossum > Lasioglossum vierecki. The sequence goes on along the minus strand of CM052339.1, from coordinate 10,766,702 downwards.
ATTTTCATTTTTCTGATGAGAGCAATCACTTAAACATTTTGCACGACGCGCTAATAGTAATAACTAGACTGCGAGTATTTATTGCGAAATGAAAAATTTTCCGTGTCGTTTGTGAGCAACAAAAATAAAATAAAAATATGTTCATCCTTTTAGCAATTTCAGTAAATCCTCGTAATATCTTTGCAGTGTTGTATATCATCTGTTAATTTCTCTTATGAGCTTCAGTCTGATAACAATGATACTAGGATTTATTTCCTAAAAGCCTTCTATATCCTACACATAAGTCAACGAATTCGTGAATTATTAAGCTTACGTGATTAAAAATCATCGATCATCAAGATTTTGAAAACAATAATAATCAGAACATTATTTAACAATTATTTAATTGGAAAATTTAATTGTAATAAAATGGTGCCGCATGCACTGGTAAGTCTAATAACAATGACTGAATAGACAAAATGTCTAATAACAATGAATTCGTGAATTATTACGTTTACGTGATTAAAAATCATCGATCATCTCCAGAAGATTTTAAAAACGATAATAATCAGAACATTATTTAACGATTATTAGAGTAGTAAGCATTCATTTATGCGATTCCCGCGTTCTTCGATTAGAGAATACAGATTCGACTCGACGGAAGGATCCGTGATTTAATTGGAAAATTTAATTGTAATAAAATGGTAGCTCATGCACTGGTTTCTCTCGGCGCAGCATGTTCAGCGAGCGTTGGCTATTTTCTAACGGAAAGCAGCGCAGAGTCTAAGTGGTCCAATCATCGGGACATATGGGTCAGAAAGATATTTCTTTCCCCATTACTCAGCAAAGGATTATTTCACGCGTATTTGCTTAATGGGCGAACATCTTAATGGACTCTGCGGCGCTGATTCCACAATTAACTCGCCGCGAACATTAACGATGCGCACAGGGTATTCTCGGAGTCGCTTTGAACAGATGTCGAATGAATTCCGTAGAAAAAGAGCATCGGTATCGACTTACACACGATCCGTGTATGGACCTCCGGCAGTTTTTTTCCCACGGGGAAATAGAAAGAGGATGAAATACGATCGCTGCTTCTAGCCGGGTCACGCCTACGTCTGCGCCATTAAATAGGGTGATGTGCTTCATGTCCTGAGGTTCGAACGTCGTTCATCAAGTAACAAAGAAAATTCAGAACCACCGAACTATCTTCCGTACTGCAGTCACCCCTCATAACGATCCGACCAAGTTCCACGCGTGAACTTCAAACGGAAGTTTCATTCGTTTATGGAGAATTTCGGGCAGCAACGAAGCTACACACTCTGCGAAATGGTTTCTCACCTAAATTAGAAGCCGGTCGTTTCGAACCAGACCGCTCGGTAGATGTAGTGTTAACGAGTACTGGAACACTCAAACCGTAACAAGTACACTTAACCCATCTGCATTGATAAGCATGCCGCTAGATTTTCGCAACCTTGATCCTAATCAAGCGGATCGCGGGCATTGCCGAAGCAAGGATTCTGCTGAAAATACTGGCTGGAACATATACAGTGGATCCAGAGTATTTCAACACTACCTGTCTACATCGAATTTTGTATTTAAATCTGTTTTTCAGTACATTAATATTACAGCAAACTCCCTTTTCCCTCAAATTTCTATGCATATAATAACGCCCC
>CM052339.1:10723648-10749904 GCA_028455595.1 Lasioglossum vierecki | reverse complement strand
AACAATAAAAAGTAAAAATAAATTTAAGCTACGAAACACCTAAGATTAATAATTACTGCGTGGCATTGCTGAACCAGTAATGTTTCTTACGATGAAGTATCCTATGAAGTATACATCGTTTTATGTATGCATATTGTTGGTACAAACATTATGAATGCTTTCATTTTTGTTAAAATTTCCCTTATAACCTTTTGTTAAAGCTAATACGACGAAGTGTTTCTATTGTTACTCATATTGATTAATCTGTTTAACACATATTACATTGCTATTCATTTTTCAGGCGCATATAAAATTTCTCTTGAAAATCATCCATATCAGGATCGAAACGTTGAAAATTTATTAATTGCAAGATTGCTTATTTGTTTAATTTGATCGAACCTTTGCGCTGATATCATCACACATCGTTTATTGAATTTTTATTGCTTTGTAAGCGTTTATGGACCACGAAAATGAAGAAATTTATGAAATTGAACAATTATTTTAGTTTACTATGATCATTTAAATTTAAGCGTATAGAAAATAGCATATTTCACCAAGCAAAATTGTTTAAATATTGTAAAAAAAATGGTTGATTGTTTCGTCTAATATTTTCTTTTAGTATTTTTTGTATGATGACCTCATATACCTGTTCATTTTATCACAAATTCTAATAACGTAATTACATTATATATAAGAAAACTATAAGATTTGAATTTCCAATTATTATACAACGGTTTTAATGAGGAAAGCAACTGATTCAACAACTACATAAAAATTTATTAAAATAACTAACAAATTTTATAAAAATATATATTCGAAAGAAATTATTTTATAATATTTTTTAGTTCGAACCTCATGTCAATATCTCAGACGGTACAAAAGTTATACACAAACGTCCTTAAATTTTTCGATCTGCCCACTGTAAGCCAGGATCCAACGAAAGAAACATTTATAAAGCCGAGGAAGTTCGTAGCATCGCCGCCGACGCGCCATACGTATCGGTCTAACGAACTTCCGGTGCACGGGGGCCAATATTTCACGAGATAATAAGGAACAAACAGCGTTCCCGTGTTCGGCGCACGCCGTCCGCGTACACCTTTATTATACAGGACACGGCTGGGCGAAATTCGTTCGACTAAAGGCCGCACCGTGCCCCAATAAAGTGTAAATGGATTACACGCTAAGCCCTCGATACGGCTACGGGAATCCGAAGTGCCCCGGAGATTCCGTACAATCTCGCGCGAATCCAGTGTCAACGGACACTCTAAGAAGCCATTACATACGTCTCCCTTAGCCGTTCGACGTGGAAACGACGGGAATTTTCCGCGTTTACGATTTCACGGTGTTCGGACCACCCTCATCCACGATTCGTCTACCCCGACTTTTCGGAGTAATTAACTCCTGTTTCGGAACTGCCATCGATTATGTCGAACGCTACCGAATTGATCGTCCGTATCCTTCAACCCTCCGTTCGTCGAGTGGCCAAGCAAAATGTTGCTTCGATAGGGTAACTGTAACGATCATTGCGGTATCGTGATTCTATCGTACATTATTTTAATATTATCACGTATTTGTTTCATTATTATTTTAATATTATCATCGTTGTCGATGTATGCGTCAAATCTTGAAATCGAATTTTAAATTATTTTTCGATGAGCTGGAGTATTAACGTGGACACATTACTCAAATCAGCCTAAGAGACTCCTTTTTTATCTGCTTTCATTTCCCTTTTGTTCATCAACTTCACCTTTTGAAAGTTATATATAGTTTATGAAGTGTTTCTATTTTTGCCACGCTTATTAAAATTAATATATATATATATATATATATATATTAATTAATTATATGAAATTATATATTATATAGTCATTGTTGTTGTATGCATCAAATCTTGAAATCGAATTTTAAACCACTTTCCGATGAGCTAGAGACTTGAAATTTTCAACATAGCTCAAAACTGAATGACAATGGAATATTAAAAAAAATTTAAACTTAAAGTGCGTTTAAGATTTAAATAATATTTTTAAATATTCCCCTTCGCCCCGAGCCGCGCATTGTTCGGTAGTACGTCATCGCGTCCCCAGTCCGCGTTCTACTCCTATTCCGATCCCCCTCCACCGACCCATTTCGCACCGAAGGAGCTCAGTTTACTTACTGGGTCGGTTTGGATTAGATTTAGCGGGGGGTGGGGACGACAAGGACCAGCGGTTCTGCTCGGTAAGTGGGCTTTACTAAATACGCTCGGTAGTAAAGACTAAAAAGTAGAAAATAAAAAACTTTTATAAACCTCGCTTATATTAGAATGCACTAAAAAGGAGAAAATAATATTTTTAGATCTACGCTTTTATTTATAGTCACTAATAACTAAAAATATTATTTTCTCCTTCTTAGTGCATTCTAATATAAGCGTGGTTTTTAAAAAGTTTTCTTTATATATTATTATATTAGGAAATTGTTTGTTCGGGCGTCTCGTCCCAGGTTTCCCTGCATCCTCGTCTACTTCAAATCCTTACGGTATCTACGCGACGCGTAATCTTTCTTTGACAATTTTACGCACTATTTACATGTCCGATCAAACAGCCATTAAACCCGCTGCAAAGCTACTAGCGTCAGTATTCACAGACTTCTATTTACGGATTTCGCGTTTATTTGACTCGATAAAATGGCAATTACCGGCTGCAGTCGACTTCAAAGTGGCGCGAAGTCAGAGACGCTGTTCGTTCCACTTTCTTCCTTTCTTTTTGTGAGTTTTTCGAATTCCCCAACGACGTAAATATTTTGATTAGGCGGGGATACCAAACGAGAGCGAGAGTGCGATCTCGCGAATTGTCTTTCATAAACGTAGCCAGAAATAACCGGCACTAACGAACGTCTTAACGCTTCTAGTGGTTAACCCTGCGGTTCTTCGCTCCTCGAACCGAGATGCTTCGAAGAAAATGGAAGAAAGGTAACGTGTGTACCAAGCTGACGGCAAAATATGATCCCTTAGCGAGCATCTCTAGCGAGGCGGAAGAACACGGTTCCGTTTCTAATTCCGGCAGAGCGAGCAGCGCTCTCCGGCTACCTTTAAATTCGAAAGGCCGCGGGAATGTACAGGCCGATCCATGATTCGTGGCACACAATTTTCTTAAAATTGTGCAAGTTCAACGGATTATTTCAAGGTTAAAAACCGTTCGTACCACAATCTCCATAATTATTATGTATTCTGCAAAGTTTTAATTTTAAGAAAAATTCCTCGGTCTATCTCATGTCTACCAAAAGTTCTTTGATTTTCACACAGATTTCATCGGTTTGGCCCACTGTGCGGCGGAGATAAAATTTGACCAATTACGGAGGTAATACTGTAAATCCAAAAAACCACAATTTTCAAGAAATTGTACAAGTTCAACGAATTATTTCAAGGTTAAAAACCGTTCTTGCCACAATCTCCATAATGATCGTGGCACAGTGTTGCGCGTTATCTAGCCAAGTTCTCGCACTACCTCCTTTTACACGAAACAACTTAGCCATAAACTTAGCTAGTCAAATCTAGGCGAGGACAACATTGGAAAGGTCCTCCTTTTTTTAAAAATCTATCGGCATTTATGAATTACTATAAAATTTTTGTTAATATTAATTGTAACCCTTTCAGTAACATGTAATATATATTTGTTTGTAAACCATGTGGTCGCTAATGACCTAGATGTTATTGCGACCACATTAAAAAATAAACCATTAATAAATAACTTAGCCATTTTTTAGAGGCTTGTAACTCGGAACTGCAGGCCGATGGAAAGATGTAATTTCGTACACTTATTAAATGCTATCATGCCTCCAACATTAGTAGGTTCCGAGATATAGGACCTCAAAAATCGCTAAATTTCTCACTGACTGACTGACTGACTGACATTATCAAAACCTTTTGGGTAGTTCCCATTGACCTACAAGCTCGAAATTTGGTATATAGGTCCACCATAGCAAACACTCAAAGGAATAATTATCAAAGTTGGAAATTTTAAACCTTAAAGGGGTTCTATTGGAAAAAGAAACATTATACGAAATAGGTACGTAATGTACTGATGAAAATACTGATAATAAATACTGATGAAAAAAACAATCACCAAAAATCGATGAAATCCCAAGAAAAACATCCTATAAACAGGAGCCAAGTTCTCTATGGCCGTAATAAGTTGTGAGATCAAGCAAAATACGGCCAAGTTCAGCTTAGAAATACCTCTTGCAATACTAACAAAAGAGCGCCTGTAAAAATTAGTTTAAAAGAACACTATTTAATTTTTAAAGAGTTACGTGGAGGGCTAAATTACTTAAATTTGAAGACCAACTTTAAAACAGCAATGGATCAGCAAATCCAAGAACATTGCAGTGTCGTTGCTAACGTAACAATGTCAGTAAGGGATGAAATCAGTTTTCATCAGAATATTTTTACGTTGCATAAAGATCCGCAGTCTACTCATCAGCCACAAAACTAATCCTCCTAACATTTCAGAAAAATCCAAGTCTGCATTGAAAAAAGTTGTTCGTTTCGAAATGATGTACGAATACTTTTCACGTATTGGTTGCTGGCTGTATTGAATCCAAGTCTTTTATCGTGGCTTTTCAAAAAAGTGCCCCTTCGGCCTCGGAGGTTTCCGGGGCGAACTTCACGCCCCTATACACCGCGAAGAATCGTTCTGTAGTCCTCGGCGGCGCCAACACCGGGGCACCCTGTACATCCGTAAGGCTTTCACCTCGTTTTTCCTGTTGCAGCAATTCTCCACGGAAATCTTAGCAGAAACATGACCGTGGTAATACGAGCGTCGCGCATGAAGCCAGACGGGTTTGCAGCGGGCAAGCAAGTAGGCAGGCGCTCTGGCTGCCGGGTGGCCTAGCAGCGTATAATGCGGAGGGTGGGATAGTGTGCACCCGAGAGAGAGAGAGAGAAAGAGAGAGAGGGAGAGAAAGAAGCGAGGACGAGCGAATGCCGCGATCGATCGGCACTCACCAACCAACGGGGGTTTCCCGTATATAGACGAGTTCTTCTGCACTCTGCACCACCACACCCACGCGTCTTCACCCCAGACCCCACCACCCTTCCTTCATCCTTCTTCCACCTCTAGCATCCCTCTCGAACCGCTCCGTTTCCCCTTGTAGCTCTTTGCCCAACTTTTGTATTTCTTTTTCCTCCGTTACGTATACACTTCCCTCCCCCTTTGCTCTCTCCCCAGCCCTCCCGATGCTTCTCTCTTCGTACAGTCCAAGGAGCTCTGTGACGGACGACAGACATAAGCAGCAGCAGCTGTTCCCAACACGCGCCGCCTCGCTTTTCTCTCTTTCGGTGCCTAACTGTTTCTCTCGACCGCGGCGCACGCAGACACTCGCGTGACACACGCATTTACCTACTACTCTCTTCCTCTTCGTCTGTTTCGAATGCTCCCGTCACCACACCCGCGTTTCTCTCCCTGCCAGGACACCCCACTGCCGGAGGAGCGTAACGAAGTCGTAATGAAAGACCCTAACGCTCTCGCGTGTCACCGGAACGAAGACGAGCGGGAAAAATAACGCTGTCGGCGCGACCCGGATCAACGGAATTGGCGATTCTGCGGAACAACTACTCGCCTCGCGATTCCGATGATCTTTCGATAAGGTGAATGTACCGATTACTGCGGTATTTTTTATTTATTTATTTTTAACTTTAAACCATATCGCCTTAAAATTAAGAAGTTTGTGGTTCAGAAGTTATTGCGTTAAAAGCCAAGAAGCTGATCTGATATGATAAAAGAATTCCTCAACAATACTTCAAACAATATGAATTTATTTTAGCGATTTGCTAGAATTTTTGTAGAAATTGATCGAACCTTGCCCTGCTAAAATAAATTCATATTATCTTAATATGTCGATTGCGATAAAAAATTACTTATAATACTTCCAACTACAGAGTCTTACAACGAATCCAAGAATAGAAATTAGTTCATGTTCTCAGCGCACAGGTTTGATCCAAAAATCAAAAACAAAGCAATTTTGCAAATTAGAAAAAATTTCATCATCTTCAAACGAAATTTTTTGTTTGAAAAATATTGAATGTTGTACTAAGTGTTTTACAGGATCGATAATAACCAATCCACAGAACGAATCCAAGAATCATCGAAATCGGAGGGTAAGTGGCTGTTCCGCAGTTTCAACCGAAAGGGTGGTGCCTAGCTAATTCGTTCCCCGGGCGGATCTCCTCGATCACCGAATTCCGCGGCTTTTACCTCGTTTTCTCCGAGACTTTCTGGCCGAGCGGACGCTCTGGTCCGATTCCGAGCACCGTGATTTATGTTCCGAGGCAATCGGTGCGCCGATAAACCTTCCGCGAGGATATCATTAGCGCCGTATCGAAGATAAGGAATAATGAGGCTTTTTTATAGAGAGGGAGACGAAGGAATCGATCGTCGGAACGCGGAGTGAGATATTTGTTCGGTTCGAGTCAGAGCGGTCCAATTCCTTTTCGGTTAGGAGTACCCTGTTTATTGGCCACGGAATTAATGGAACCTGATATCTCTGTCAAAGATATTCTCCTCGTTCGAAAGAATACGAATTACTATAATTAATTAAGATATTCTATAAATATCTTAAAAATTTTCTTTAATATCTACATATATTTTTTTTTGTATAAAAAGGTCAAATTAAATATCAATGTTAAATGAGATATACATTTCTAATATGATATAAAAATAGCGAAAGAAAGGAACCAGGACAAATGTCTGTTTGAATTCACCGCTAAATATCGATCAACTCTTGACCGTTCGATATTTAGGTTTCTAATTACAAGTATATTCACATAACCTCATTACCATGCATACCCCAGTAGCACAAAATATTATATACACATTCATATAATATTTATTTATGCAGGAAACATCTATTTCATATTACGAGAAAAATATTTTTTTCTAAATACAAAATGAATCTTTATTTAATATTAGAAATTGAATATTTTTTCCTAATGTACAGATAATATTTATTTCATATTATAAGAAAAAATATTTTTTTTCTTATTATAAAACAAATCTTTATGTAATATCAGAAATTATATAAAATTATATAATATAATATAGAAATTTCTTAATTGTAATAAGGTCCTTTCGAAGATGAAATGGAATATTCCCTCAAGCAGTGCACAGAAAGTAATAGCTATTCATAGTTTCTAATTTTTGTTATAACTTTTTCTTACATTTTTGAAAATTTTATTGAGTGTTATTTAAATATTGAATTTACATTTTTCAAATATTGGATTCACATTTACTTTATATTTATTAAATATCTAGTTTATATTCTCTGAATATTTAGCTTACATTTTTTAAACATTCAATTTATAAAAAATGTGGCTTAAAAAATATTTTTCCCATATTTGACAAAAACATTTATCCAATATTTTTGTTCTACTAGGGTACAGTCTTAGCATCACGACGTGGCTAATTAAGAGTATTACGGAAAAATTATTTTCCCTTACACAAAGCAAATATGTTACAGGTTTCTTTTTAGTTTTAAATTCATACGTTACGAAACTTAATCTTGAATTATTAATTTACAGACGCAATCTTTAAAATTTTCTTGAAAATGATCTAAAAAAGAGATCGAAAAGTAAAAATTGTGAAATTTTGCAAATAATGTAGGAGTTATAACAGATCGAACTATTAGTTAATACGAATTACTCGTGGATTTTGTACGAGTTATTTAGGACAACCTGTATATCGTTAATTACAAACAGAACACGGTCTCAGTATTCTGGTATTTCGTATTTGTTGGGATGAGAAACTGTCTTTACAAAACTACCCTTATAGCGGCTGTTACAAACTATGGAATTTAAACTTTGCTAGTTGATCTCGAATTTGATTTCGAGCAATTAATGTCTCTTTTGGACGTACCCTAGATTAAGAACCCCTGAGGAATTTATAGAACGCGACGCGGCGTCGCGACGCTCTGACAGAACGAGACAGGTCATTGTAGCTACCCCACCTTTAATAGTTAATTCGCAATAGTCATAAAATGATAAACGACCGCGCGCGCGTTTTTTTGATCGTTACTTCTAATAACACCAAGACGAAAATATATATATATATATATATATATATCTGTAGTCTGACCGCTCGTGGGGTTATTCATCTTTACAGAAATGTGAAAAGCCGATGACCTCTCTCTACGAACGAACCGGCAAGTAATTCAACAGTTTTTAATTAATCGTAATTAGTTAACGTTGCTATAAGCTACAAATTAAGTTCTCACGACTTTCGCCTTCCCTCTCCGTCCAATTAAAATGTCTCCAAATGTCATTCGGTAATTTTAGGAAAGAGGAACAGCATTGAAAGATCCCCGGTTAATTAATATTTCCAAGTATACCTCCTCCAACGCCTCAAGAAAAGGTTATATTTATTTTCAAACGAATCAAACTCAACAAACATTTTCTGTATACCCAGATCATTATTTGCGATCGATAAAATCAATTCTAAAATCCTCGATAATTACTGTAAACGAAACAAAACTGTTGAAAACGCGTCGATTTCACTGGTGAGAACCGGCTCGGAAGATGCAAAATATCGTTTGGCATATAAAATTAATACGTGTGACAAGTAGAACGATCTGGAAGAGAAAACTCTTTAGAAATTCGCGATTAGAAACGCTGCAGGCTCGCAACATCGCTCCCCCGTTCAATGAAATTTATTTTTTAAAGAAAATATTATTAGGTTGCCAGCTAAATTCGGACCGTATATCATTGCAAAGCTCTGAACTTTGCGATTAATTTTATATAAAATATTCTCGTGCTTAAAAAATATATTTGAATGACTTTGTTTGAGAAAATGTGGAGGTTATTTGTTACACAAGTAATTATTATCGTAATTGTATCGTGTTTGGTGTAATTTTTGTCAGAAAAAAGAGACGAACACGATGATAAAGGATTCGTGAAAAAAAATAAAAGATTAGAAAAGTTGTGATAGTCGATAGCTCGCAGACTCTTCTACCACTCGCGCACAGTGGGCCAAACTGATGAAATCTGTGTCAAAATCATAGAACTTTCGGTAGAAATGAGATAAAGAATTGAATTTCTTTTTTTAAATTAAAGCTGAAACTTTGCAGAATATGGAATAATTATGGAGATTGTGGTACGAACGTTTTTTTAATCTTAAAATATTCGTTAAACTTACATAGTTTCAAGAAAATTGTGATTTTTCAATACCATGTGTGGAAAGCATTTTTTTCACGCTGATTTCAAGTCTGCTCTCAAAATTTGTCTTTTAATTATTGTTCAAAATTTCCATTTTTATTTTTTCATGGTTAAAGAACGTTCATAACATAAGCTCCATATTCCGGGAAGTTTGAGTTATAATTTTAAAAAATTTCATCGCTCTATCGAAAGTTCTACCGTAAGTTCTTCGTTTTTGACACAGATTTCATCGGTTTGTCCGATAATCTTGGGCAATGCTAACGTCACACTATAAAATCTATCTTAAAAACAAAGAACTTTTGATAGAAATGAGACAAAACGATGCAATTTTTTAAAAATTATGTTGAAACTTTCCGAAATATGGGATAATTATGGAGATTATGGTACGAACGCTTCTTAACATTGAAAAAATAAAAATTGTAATTTTTAACAATAATCTGCCTATTTACAAAATCCGGAAATTGTAGACAAATTTTGAGGCCAGATTTGAAATCAACGTGAAAAAATCTATGGGAAAACCACAATTTTCTTGAAATTCTGCAAGTTCAACGAATTATTTCAAGGTTAAAAACCGTTCGTACCACAATCTCTATAATTATTACGTATTCTCCAAAGTTTCAGTTTTAATTTTTAAAAAATTTCATCGGTTTGGCCCACTATGTAGCGGGGATAAAATTTGACCAGTTACGGAGGTAACACTGTAAATCCAAAAAACCACAATTTTCTTGAAATCGTGCAAGTTCAACGAATTATTTCAAGGTTAAAAACCGTTCTTGTCACAATCTCCATAATTATTACGTATTCTGCAGTTTTAATTTAAAAAATATTTCATCAGTCAATCTCATGTCTATCGAAAGTTCTTTGATTTTCATACAGATTTCATCGGTTTGGCCCACCGTGTGGCGGAGATAAAATTCGACCAGTTACGGAGGTAACACTGTAAATTCTTCGATCCGGTGGTGACCAATTGTGTGCCGGTTTTCGTTACGAACTTGCCGTGTGTAATTCGTTCCCGGGGCTCGCCACTTTCCCCGTGGCCGTCGAAATTCTCGGATTTCGATTTCCAAGTGAAATTTCACCGCGCCCTCCGGACGCCCTGGCCGCGGTAATGGAGTTGCGGGAGACTGCGCGGCTCGGTGTCTAGGATTTCTCGGGCAAATTGCTGACCGTCTTTGTTTAGCCATGAACTGGATTCCTGATCCCAGCTGCGGAGCAGGAAATGAAGCTTCGAACTCTCCGGAGAAGATTACGGTCCGGCTGCGTTCGAAATCGAGAATCGACCGTGGGTTTTATCGCGGTTTCGTTTCGTTTTCGACCACGAGTCAGCTAGCCGGCTGTCTGAATCGAATCGGCAATCAAAAAAGAGTGGAGAAAAAAGGGAAGGGAAAAAAGGAAAAATCGAGGAAATCACCGTGGCGCAAGCTGCACGTTGATCAAGGCGTGCAACCGGCTCGTTGATTAAGATACGGGCCACGTGGCCGTGCATTTATACCCGGTCCTTTGGACCCATTAATAATTCGGCCGCGCGCTGCCCGACCGGTATGAAACTTTCAATTTCCGGCAACAAAACGGCCCGCCGCAGGAAAATGGAGAGATGGAAACGCAATTGTCGGCGATGCGTCCGCAGCTCCCGGCGTTCCCGGCGCAACATTAATTAATGAAAAACAAGGAGAAGAGTTGGGGGTTGGCGGAGGCGCACAATCGATTTATACACCCCGCCGGTGGACGAAACCCTTTTTTCCCTCGTTACATTTTTAACTTGATCGCGCCAGGATAGCCGATTACATGATCGTTCTCCCTTATCAAGCTATATTTACACTTCATTCGAGTTCGATCATGATTAGGGCAAGTGATAACGTAATCTTTATCAACTGTTTTAATCAAAAAATACTTTCAGTATCTACAGCTTTATTGTATAGTGTCTCACCAACGTTGCTACCTCTAACAACTGTTATTTATAAATATACAACAAAATAAATATTCCGTTTTGTCGATTGTAAATCAAAAGTCAAAAACAAAGCAATTTTGCATTTCCTAAAATTTTTCTCAATTTTCCTCCTATTAAAACATTTTTAATAGCTAACGTGGTTCTTGAACCGGAAGCTATTAAATAATTTTCAGCGTTTAGTATTTCTACAAAATAGTTATTTGTTGTGTAGAAAAATGATCGAACCGTGGCGCCGAGAATATAATTCATAATATCCGAAAGATAAATTACGATCGATATACTAATTAATTTAATTTTTCTCAACCTTTGGATCCAAGTATGGATCACCTTCAAGAGAAATTTTGCGTCTGAGAAATACTGAATGTTGTACTAAGTGTTTCACAAGATTAGTAACAAACACAAAATAATTTTTCACCTTACTTGCTATGTGTAAACTGTCTATGTTAAGTATTTAAGTGTGTTACTGTATTCCATGCTGGTAGGAAGTAGACTGAAACATGTGAACGTTAGGAGAGAACCAATGCGAAAACACAGGAACGACGTATGTTAACAAACAGCCAATCAGACACAGTGATCGATTAATTTTGATGTTCCGCAAATTTTTCATATAATCAAAGGCGTTCCCTAACTTCAAAAAGATTAAAAAGTACTGTCCTACACTATTTCTGGACAGAGTTGTGCAGAATTACAATTGAATTACTCCAGAATTATAATTACAAAGTAATTTATAATTCAGATCTTCATTCAATTAAATTATAACAGAGTACAATTATAAAATATATTGTAATTGAATTATGAAAAATGAAGTAATAGGAAAGAAGAGGTTGAAAAATCCATGTGAAGGTTTCAAACAGAAGGAATTTATTATTTATAAATTTACTAGCTGCTCGTGATCGAAAGTTCTTAAATCGATACTAGGCGGTAAATACGAATTGAAACATGCCATTCCAGGATCGAACCTGCGCGATGACAACATAAACTAATTTCTATACAACAAAATGTTAGAAGAGGAAGCTACCATATTTGAAAGGAAATATAAATTTGTGTAGGCTATGCTCATCTCAAGATCACATTTCCGAGATCTTACAAACAGTGATATATTTTGTTTTAAATAGATTATTTATTAAATAACAAAATTAAATAACTTTCAAATAAATTAAATTTTTTAAAAATATTATATTGAATTTAAATAAATTTTGAAATAAAATTGACCTACTTAAATTCAGCGTATAAAAGTTGATCTCCATTTCATCATTGTGGTCGTTCGAAAGATTCAGTACGAATAAATGTTCGCCCCATTTATGTCACAAAGTCTGAACCGATTGAAATAGAGCGATTACCTGTCGCGAGAGGATACACGTAGGGTTTCGCATTTTAAAAACAGATACTACCGAAGAACGTTTATACGTTCCATTAAGCAATATGAATTTATAACCGATCAATGGATAGCCTCTGAATGGTACCAGATATAGCGAATATTCTGACTGAAACACAGTTATGAAAAACTGAAAACAGATTGCAGCGACTCTGCATCAGTTCTGTAACAGTTCTATTTCGATTGTGCCATTCTATTTCCTGATACCGTTTCTCCTGAACGAAACATGTATTTATAAAGATGGCTATTCACTCTACACACGTCGGTTGGATTCGTAGACAAGAGAAGACCACTAACAAGCCAGAGTGTGAATGTCAGTCAGTTCCTAGAATGATTGGTGAACAATTTGCACGTTTCGCATCATTCATAGCTAGACTGCGGATGTTCATAGAATTTTTCATTTTTGTTGTAGTCTGTATAGATCCAAAGCATAGATCTAGCATTGTTTGAACATTTTTAGAATAAAGATCCATAGTCTATTCATAACTATACATCGGTTTTATATTAAAAAATGCATCAAATGTAAAATCGCACTATTTCCAGCTAATTAAAATTATTAAGAAAAGCAACAAATTTATTTTTCATAAAAATCTGCAGTCGAATGATGCATAAGAAAAGACTCTCGTGTAGAATCTCGGCCATTTATTTTACCAGATTGATTAATAAAATATCCGCAAAATAAAAAGTGAAGAAGATTTATGAAATAGGGTAGTCTCCACTTGCTTAAGGTTAGAACCACGTTTGCAGTGGAGTTACCGAATAATCAACTGATTCGTAAGACAATAGAAATAGACGATCCTCTTAATAATTCGAGAACGAAGCCAAACGAATCCCAATCTTCCCAGAACGCAACCAGCGAAATTAGCTTCCAGAGTCCGCTCGCCTAAAAGTGGACCATCCGAAATGCAACTGTAACTTTCCCGAAAGGTTTAACCACGCATTTTCCATCACCTCTTGCACTGCTCTCTGCGCGAAATAAATTTCCTGTTTCAGGAAAGATAGCCTCTTTCTGATGCGACGTGGTTCTTACGGAAGTGCATTAGACGCGTCTTGAGTAAAGAGGAACGGGAACCAGGAGATTATTATTTTTCTTTCAGACGTTCGCGTAACTAGTAATTTCACTAATGAACCTGACGCTACGGTACAACACAGTGATTCATTTCTCTCGGAGACGACGCTCTTCGTTTCTCCTTTCTCTAATTAGACATCTCATTCGGCTTTTAAAAAAACATTACGCAACGTTGATTAGATATTTTGAACCGTTACTTCGGAAATAAAATGTCTCCATATACAATTTGAGGGGTTGCGAAAAAGAATTAACCATTAAAACAGAACTCGAACGATACACATACATATTTTGTTAATAACGCGATACAAATGCACTGTTCGATTTATTTTTAATGGTTAATTATTTATTAGGACCTCACATTGCAAACATTTAATATGCGAAAACTGTATTTATATTTTGTGTGTCGAACGAATAAGACTTTTCTTCGTTTGACGCGGTTGATGAGGTCGCAAAGAAATTGTAGAAATACAGGATCTAAGAAACAGCACGGACCCGAGGTGTTTTCTTAGATCAAGACTTCACTATTTCGAGAATTTCTCGATTAGGAAATAAATTGGGTGCAGTTACCCTGATCTTTATCTGATTGTACTTGTTACACGTTTGGCCCCAACGCTAGTTGTCGCGGACGGCAACGCTTATGCAATCGTGCGTGCTCATTTCATTGAGCGCGACCATTCTGGAGACGCGTCTCGCGTGTCACGGCCCGATCAGACCCTCACAAAATATCCGCAGGCCCAAGTCCACAACTCACTCAACACCCAATACTTTGAACCATGAAAGAGTCCCAAAACCTTTGTATCCCAAATAAGATTGTCCATTAGCATATAAAACCCCAAAATACCTGTATCGAGTTAATTGTTGACTGTTACCTTTACCTTCTGTTACTGTTACCTTCAACATTTAAATAAAGTTACTTTGTGTTCCTGAAACGTCCAAGTAGTGTTTCGCGTAAGTGAAATAAGTCGATTTTCACAAAGTTTCCTATTTCATTGTAACACACGATGTTGTTATATATGTGCATATTAATGTGTGTAAATTAATATGTGTATATTTATTGAGTACAATTTCTGAGCGAAACGCAAACTACAGACGTTATACAAAAAGAACTTGGTAGTCCAGACAAGACTCGGCAAGATTGATCATAAGCGAAATGAGACTGAGAAAAGCATGCTTGCGAGAAGAAGAAATCAGCTGAAGATATAGATTTTAGTTCTGTAAAGTGGAGGTTGTTTTAATCTAATGGTCAGTAAGGGATGAAGTTCAAGGATGAGTAACAGAAGATTCAGTATTTTATCTATAAATGTCTCAAACGTCTGACTTGTAAATATCCCAGATCTATCCCCACTACTGCGGGGTGTACCCCCATGAAACTCGAGAGGCCTCGGTCGACGAGAAATACGACACCATGCGGCTCGGGTATATCGGTGAGCCCGCCTAATTAGTATTTCCAACTTCTCTATTTTCCATTATTTTTTATGAACCATCGATGACCATATTTGTGGCATTTTTCTAATAAAAATCATACCAAATATGATATAATTCCGATGACATTTACTTGTGTATTAAACAATTAAAGTTTCAGACGCAAGGAAGGCCTCTTTTTCTCGCGCCCGAAACTTTAATTGTTTATTACACAAGTAAACGTCATCGGAATTATATCATATTTGGTATGATTTTAATTAGAAAAATGCCAGAAATATGGTCATCGAAGTCTCATAAAAAAATAATGAGAAATAAAGAAGTCGGAAATTTGAATTAGCTATGTTTACATTTCTCTCTGTCCCTGGCGCATAAATGTCCCTCGGCAGAAGTGCTGGGGACTTATTTAGATGAAATACTGTAGAATGTCGAACTGAAGATTACATGAGTGATTACTAATGTTACAGATAATCGTTGGTATACAACAGCGACCAGACGAATCATTATCGGATGGATCCTCGTTTGAGGAAAACATTAAAAAATGCGCGAACAGGGGATCGGATTGGGCGGAATCGGGTCGAACACCGACATCCCGAAATCGGATTAGTGTTCGCCGGCCGATAAAACTGAGAACACCGTTCGAATCCGATACCAGGAATTCTCAATAACGCGTCGAGGCAACCGCACCGTGATCTATCCGATCCTCTTCCGAGCTGCCTTCTTCCCACGTTAAATATAGGCGACCCGACACGTATACACACGGATTCGCTCTGCCGAGCCGAGCATATTCCACGTATTCCGCGCTCCTACCGCGAACCGAGGATATAGAAAGAGCCGAAGTGGAAGTAACAGTAGAAAAGAAAAGAAAGAGAGAGAGAGATGCTGGGCTGGGAGAGGATACAAAGAGAGAAAGGCTACATTCAGGTAACACTCAGTTTACTCGCGATACCTGCAGAAGCTGAAGCGCACCCGCACGAAACGGCCCAAGGGAAACGGCTGAAACGCGCGGCCAGCCCGGAAACACCACGAAAAATTTACATTTATCGCTGCGCGTCCCCGCGAACAACAGGAACGCATGTTATTGACTATTTCAGAAAAATAACGGCGCCGTTGCGACGCCGTTCCTCCCACTTCCGGTCGGCTTTAAGCTGAGATTCGTTGTACGGAGTGGAGCAGATAAAGTGTTCCAAACAACGATCGAAATGAAAAGTTATGTATCTCTCGGTTCTAACTGAATTTTACTCTAGCTTCTATGTTCCGATTAACCATTATGACAATAACCAGGTAACTAATTTCTTCTTAAAAATTTCTTAGCATTTTTCTTGGATAACGGCAAGATTGAACATTTTTATACTCTTGACTGATCAGAGGAGGCAGGTAAGTGCACGGCTAAAAATATCGATTCTTTTAAAGATTGTATTTTTTGAATGCATAGAATTATTGAGACTGTAATTTGGTGGTCAAAAACAGAGTATATTCATACGAATCTCAATATCATTTATAATTTCCTTGCTATGGAGGATTACAAAATGGCACTCAATGCAAAGGAGTCATTGATAATGTCATTTTTGTTATTTTAACGTTAGAACCCTTTTAGGTGGTGACGCTTTTATATCTTTTTATATCGTTGTTAAACGACACAAATGCCACCTGGCAGCTGGACAATGAAGTTAATATACATTAGTTGGAAAAAATTAAACATAACAGACTAAAAATATATACGTACACAGCCTTCAAATACTACTGAATATATTTAAATAATTTATAAATATATTAAATATATATATTTTAATAATTAAAATATATATTATGTTAAAAGAATTAATTATATACATATTGTTATATCACAATTATTTCCAGATGTATTCGTTGAATATATTCAATCATTTATTTAGTTTATACGAAGTTTATAGGAAGTACTTATGAAGTTAAGTTCATCTTTGTCAGACGTTCAAACCAGTGTAATCCCTTAATGCGAGTTTGTGTACGTGTCGGTTATTTTTTTCGGGAGAAATCAATAAACGGCCTTGTATTAGAAGCTTCTTCGAGCGGGGAACGGGAACAGGGGAGTAAACCCGATGCAAAAGTCTCTGGATTTCAATAGGAACGTGTGCTCACTCGGCTTTATCCGCTCGGTATTACGCCTTTGTCCGTCGCCGGGAGTGGAAATCAATTTGTTGACGCCGCGTTCTTGCGTTATCCGAACGTGAAAACCGCAGGCGTCGACGGCGGCGCACAATGCTTTTCGATACAGTTTTATCCAGGTTCGACGGATCGATCAGACTTTGACCACGTGTGCCGTTTTAAGTTTGATGAGTTGCCCGGCTTGCGGTACAATAATTTGTTGGTCCGATTGGTAATTATATCATTCCATTATAATTGGTTTCGACCTGCAAATTCTATCATAATGAATTGCTCGCACAGCCCAGCTACAACTTCGCGCACCTCTTTCGTCGTAATTGATTATCGCGTTCGCAAAGCCGTTCGATTTACGGTTTTATGTAATGAATTCTCCCTAGTAGCACAAAAATATTGCATAAATATTTTTAAGCCACATTTTTTCATATGAGAAAAATATTGGATCTGAATATTGTATACATGTACAAGAAATATAAATTGAATGTTTAAAAAATATAAGCTAAATATTCAGAGAATATAAACTAGATATTTAAAAAATATAAAATATTTAAATAACATTCAATAAAATTTTCAAATGTAAGAAAAAGTTGTAACAAAAATTAGAAACTGCTTGAGGGAATATACCATTTTAATTCCAAAGGACTTTATCACAATTAAGAAATTTTTATATTATATTATATAATTTTACATAATGTCTGATATTACATAAAGATTTATTTTATAATAAGAAAAAAATATTTTTTTATAATATGAAATAAATATTGTCTGTACATTAGGAAAAAATATTCTATTTTTAATATTAAATAAAGATTCATTTTGTATTTAGAAAAAAATATTTTTCTCGTAATATGAAATAGATATTTCCTGCATATTTAAAAAGAATTATTTGTTACTTAATATAAAATAAATATTGTATGTATATTTAAATATTAAGAAGAGATTGTATCTCTTTTTAATATTATATGAATGTGTATATAATATTTTGTGCTACTAGAGCTCCAATGATCCAGCGGACACGCTCGTCGTGGGATGGTGTCGATTCGAATGTGTAATGTTCGCGTTCTATTGTGATGCAAGAAACTCGACGGTTTTACGCGTGAAGTAACAGCCCGTTTCGATGCATAAAGGTTTAAACGAAGCTGTTACTAAATGTCGATCGTCGGGCATATTGCGATCAATCCGAAGCGGCGTGATTTTCTTTAATTTATGCGAACGTTGCGCCGCGAGTCTCGCGCTTAATTGCCAGTAAAGAAATCCCTAATGCTGTTAGCAAGACAGCCTTTCAATTAGATTTACGAGGGAGTTATCGACGCTTTCGACTGATGACGTCAATACTGAAAGCCGGCAAGTGCACTCGCTGACGATATAACGTGTCGGTCACGATGAAAGCGAATCAACTCGATAATGAAAAATTGCTACATGAGAGGAGCCTGGAATTTGCCTCTTTAATCGACGCTCGATTTCGCCGATGGTTAATTAGTGCAGACCAACGCGTGGTAATCTGCGTTTCATTATTACGTGTACCAGCTAGGATTGCCAACCGCCCTGGAGTCGGACTTCCTGTCCACAATCACAGAACGTACCCATTTTTGTCATAAATGCATAAAATCCCTAGTCTATTCTCAGTCTACGATTGTATAGACCTATTTGTGGAAAATTATAAGACGAATATTATCCTCTGTGCATAGTAAATGTAATAATAAATACAGTCTTGTTGCTTTGATAAAGCCAAGTAACATTGCATAATATATAATTTCAGCATTTACAGCTTTATTATATAGTGTCCCACCAACTTTGCTACTTCTAACAACTGTTATTTGTAAATATACAAGAAAATAAATATTCCGTTTCGTCGATCGTAAAGATCTAACAGAAAAGTCAAAACAAAGCAATTTTGTAATTTATAAAATTTTTCTCAACGTTTCGATGCATGTATGGATCAGCTTCAAGAGAAATTTTGTGTCTGTGCAAAGTAAATGTAATAATAAATACAGTCTTGTTGCTTTGATAAAGCCAAGTAACATTACATAATATATACTTTCAGCATCTACAGCTGTATTATACAGGGTGTCCCACCCACTTTGCTACCTCTAACAACTGTTATTTGTAAATATACAAGAAAATAAATATTCCGTTTCGTCGATCGTAAAGATCTAACAGAAAAGTCAAAACAAAGCAATTTTGTAATTTATAAAATTTTTCTCAACGTTTCGATCCATGTATGGATCATCTTCAAGAGAAATTTTGCGTCTGTGCAAAGTAAATGTAATAATAAATACAGTCTTGTTGCTTTGATAAAGCCAAGTAACATTACATAATATATACTTTCAGCATTTACAGCTTTATTATATAGTGTCCCACCAACTTTGCTTCATCTAACAACTGTTATTTGTAAATATACAAGAAAATAAATATTCCGTTTTGTCGATCGTAAAGATCTAACAGAAAAGTCAAAACAAAGCAATTTTGTAATTTATAAAATTTTTCTCAACGTTTCGATGCATGTATGGATCATCTTCAAGAAAAATTTTGCGTCTGTACAAAGTAAATGTAATAATAAATACAGTCTTGTTGCTTTGATAAAGCCAAGTAACATTGCATAATATTAGCAGTGTAATCTCGGTGACGAAATAACTAATTGTAGTTATATGGTCGGATACGTTGGATGTAAAAATGGTGCAACAGTTAGTCATTGGACAATGAGTAACAAGTGATTAAGTACAAGTTATGAAAACGCAATAATATCGAAGAATGTTGGTTAGTCTTATGCAACCCAATCAACGTAGTGTTAAACCAAACAAACAGACATTGACTCACACTGCTGTTCTTTAAATAGTCAAGTCAATGAATGCTTAAAACGGGGGTGTAGACTTTTTGACTTTGGGACTTTGTTCGGACTAGTTAGGAGGTTAGCATACTAAAAGTCCCCACTCCTAGGAGGTGAGCGGGATGCTAGGTGACATGTAGAAGGTCCTTTTCTTCAGTTTTTCGCTTGTATCTCGGAAACTACGCGACCTAGCGATGAGACTATTCCTTATACAATTAAAGCTGACAAAATGAGCCACGAGATTGATTCTATTCAATTTTTCGATATCTCGCATAGTTTCCGAGATATCCGCGCTTAAAATTTAAAAAGAAAAGGAAATCGAGGAGGATACAGTTTACCCCCTCTCTGATGACCAGATTAACACGTGACTAGTCTACGGACTTAGTGGGGGATGTTGGAGTATGTGCACCATTCACATTGTAGACGTTTACCGTTATCAATTTTGTTAAATCGGTAGCAAATATCAAATAGCACATCTCATGCCTTCCACCAACTGAAGGAGCAGCGAAAAACATTCTCTGAGGACATGTCATCAAGTCCAGATGTGGTTAGGACATGAGTTGCCTCCTCAGATATACGGGTGGGAGATAACCACCAACAAATTTCTAACCACGGTGCAAAATATAATACCACGTTTTAATAAGACAAAAAATGTGAAGCAAAGATTTTTTTAAGAATCAGTAAAGTTTGAGGGCAGGTATCTCGGAAACTATACAATATAGCGAATAATTGAATACGATCAATCTTATGACACATTTTGTCAACTTTAATTTTGTATAGAGTGGTCTTATCGCTAGGAACTATAGTTTCCGAGATATAAACGAAAAATCGAAAAAAGGGACCTACTCTTTTAGTATGTTTACCTCCTAACTAGTCTGAACAAAGTCCCAAAGTCAAAAATTGTGTTCCTTCCATTTCCCTCTACAAGTTTTCATTGACTGGACTATAAACGGCGCACGTACTAATCAAAGCATTCGGAACAAATGTAACATTAAGACGAAAGTGGATCGTCTGACTTCAAGTGTTCCGATCATCGCTTTCAGTAAAGGTTTATTTGTCCGGTGCTAACGAGAAGCTGAAAGTTATTCGAGCGATCCGCCACTGTATGAAAGACATACCGGCACTGTTAAAAGCTTTCATTCTATTTGCGTTTTGTGCTTGGCCGTCAATGGCGCGGCGAGTCGGCAGTTTCTGAGTAATGGAGAGCTGATTCTTCTGATCGCGGGCTCTCGAGAAAAAAGTCTCGAGATTCGAGATTAGCCGGCTGTTCTACGACCCTAAGGGAGCGGCCTAATTGCTTCTCGGTATACTTGGTGTCGGCCGTCCTTTTTCAACGCCTCTCGGAGCTACGAGTTTCCGTCCCTGAAGGCGACCATTCTCTTTTTTTCCTTCATTCTTCCTTTTTTAAATAGCGGCGATCGCTTTTTCGAATCCGGGCCCCCTCCTCGCCGGGGAAAAGCCTCTTAACTTATCGCGTCAACTTGTCCCTTAATTAATCCTAGGAACTACAATGTGTAGCGATTCATTTGAGAGACCGGCGCCATCGAGATCTCTCGACGCTGCAGCTATCTCCGAGCATGAAAGGGACACTCTTCCGCAACGAAACTTTCCACAAAGTAGACTCGATTTTTTCCATCAAAGGACCTAAAACCCCTGGTAATTAACAGGGGAGTATGCTTTGCTCCATGTGCTGTACTGGTCCCATGGAAATCACTGACACAAATTTTCCAGACACGTTTTTCACCGACAACATTTCACCAACACTAGATTTGACCGGCGACTACTTTGGCCCACAACGATTTTGACCTACAACGAATCATTAATCGTTAATTAACATATTAACGATGTATATATATTTCCATATTTCCAACTTCTTTATTTTTCATTATTTTTATGGGACTTCGATGACTATATTTGTTGCATTTTTCTAATTAATCGTTAATCGTTGTCGGTTAAAGGCATTGACAGTCAAATCTGGAATCGGTGAAAACCATGTCGGGGAAATTTGTGTCGGTGATTTCCATGGAACACGTGCTGCATCTACTCCTGTTAGCGTCGAGAGTCTGTCCGATGTTCATTAACAGCTGTGGTGGGCAGTAGGATGGATCTTATTTTTTAACTGTGAAATTTTGAACACACAGCCCCCTAAAATTGCTCCATTTCCAGTGACGGTTCAAGTCCTCAAACGGTAAAAATTTTGGAGCCTTCTAACTCAAGTTAGAAATAGAAGTTTGAAGAAAACTCTCCTAAATTATTAAAGACCACTAACAAGCCAGACTGTGAATGTCAGTCAGTCCCTAGAATGATTGGTGAACAATTTGCACGTTTTGTATCATTCATAACTAGACTGCGGATGTTCATGCAATTTTTCATTACAAAAAAAAATTTTCTGTTCAGAACTATACACCGGTTTTATATAAAAAATGCATCAAATGCAAAGGGATAGAAACATTTGAAGAATTTAAATATACTGTCGTACTATTTCCAGCTTATTACAATTATTAAGAAAGGCAACAAATTTATTTTTCATAAAAATCTGCAGTCGAATGCTGCATAAGAAAAGACTCTCGTGTAGAATCTTGGCCAGATTGATTAATAAAATATTCACAAAATAAGAAGTGAAGAAGATTTATGAAATAGGGTGGTCTCCACTTGTTGGAAGTTGGAAGAAAACTCTTCTAAATTATTAACAAAAAAGAAGAGTAATGAAAATATTTCATACTGTTCGTGTAAACATTATACACTACACAGAATGTCATTCGTTTCCATGAATAAGAATCGAAGGTCAGATAAAATCTTGACCGAGAAGTACGTCGACTGTCGGATACAAAACTGATCATGGACACTACGTAGTCTGAGGGCGGGCAATCCAGGGCAATAAGTCGATCAGTCTGGGTCCTCGAGGGACCAGCTTAAAGCTGTGTCTCCGTTAAGCAATCGAGCGAAGGTAATAAGGGCTCTTGGGACAGGCACTTAACTGTAATGTACTACGTCTACAAGTAATTCTTATTAGAGAATTGGCTTAGGTGTCCTCGTCTGGTAGTACATTTCTGAAATGTCAAACCGAGTGCACTCTAAACTGATCTTAGATAGTTGAGGATTTTGTATCTTGAATACATCAAACGAAACTTCAGTTTACAACAGTGTGACTTTTATCAAACCAGACCAAACGATCCGACTTCTTTCAGCAGTTCCTAAAACTTTTCCGAGTATCACGCATTTCCGATAACTGATTAGTGATTCTACGATAATAGATCAGAATTCAAGAAAGCCAGCAAAAGGTTTATATTTAACGAATAAGATGGAATCTTGAAGTTTTTTAAGAAATATTGGGGTCGAGATTAAGATATTATAGTAATTATAATAATTAAGATATACAGATATTATATTAAAATATAATTTTCTGCCAACTCCTCTGCCAAGTTTGAACACTATGCCACGGGCCAGCAGGATTAGAACGAGCTGGAAACTAAATAGAGGGTTGTTGGCAGAAGGACGCAGGGGGAGGAAACACCTGGATGCAACCCGAGAATCGATAGCTCTCGAGAAGGTGTCACAGCGTGCGGAGAGCACCAGATTCGCCCACGTCACGACTACTCGAGCCTCCTGAAATAGCATACTTTTCTTCATCGATCAGTCTCGCGTCTGCACCATCTCCACCCCGTCCAGTCGCCCTGCGCGCCCTCGCCCAACCCCCAAACTCCCCTCCGATCCACCCTCTCTGAGTCTTTCGGTACGAGAAGGCCGGGGGTCGAGGTTAACCAGTTCCTCCGACACCCTTCTTCTTCCACCACCCATTCCCTCCCCTTACCCTCCACAACAGCCCCCATTTCGTCCGCCGTCTTCTCCCACGGTTACTCGCGGCTAGATTATTCGAGAAGCGGAGCTATTTGGGTGGTCTTATTAAATTACCACCCTCGACACGGAACGAGGGACGGATTTCGGATCGAACCTAGTCGACTTGCGGAACGTCGCATCGTCGTCTCTCGCTTTGCCTGCTTTAAAGCTATTTCCCTCGAACCCGCGGATTATGTAATTTTCCCTTCTGTCGGATAAGTTGGCCGCGCGAAACCACCCCTGCACGGTCGTTAGGGTGACTTCTTGATCGGGGGAGAGCGATTTCGGGGAGACCTGAAACGCGGCGAATAATCGGCTCGCTCGTTCGAATGCGAGGGTGTTTGTGGCTCGTCTTTCGTTGCCACGAAAAGCTGAGTCGTCGAAACATGAAATGTGTCTCCTTAGACTGTGATGTACAGAATGCTTTTGCTATTGAAATACGTCCATTGAATATGCAAATCATATAGGGTTGAATGCGTGTATGTATGCGCATTAGTAGACAACCTTATATATAGTTAAATGTATAAAAGTAGAAAATCGAAGATAACAACAGAATTTGGAAAAAGAAAATATATAATAGCTATTCCTTACAATCGGTTTATTGCAAACGAGTCAGGAAATTTTAATTCGCGGTCTATTTATTGTAACGATGTTCAAAAATGTTGTACTTTCTTGAGATGATTACCCAAGTAATTTTAAGTCACTTTCGCTGTAGCCGCGCTCTGATTGGTTTTCGCGAATAATTGCTTCGCGAGGTAAAAGTTATTTGTAGATTGTGGATTTGATGCAACTATGAGAAAAATGGGCGCGTATAATTTAAAGCAGTGGACGTGTCTAAAATGTTTAAGGACATCAATGTATTTGTTTCAACAAGACGACACCGGCTGTCCGAGGGTTAAATATATTCAAACAATAGCGTTTCAACGTCACTTCGTGGAAGTACGTGGCTCGGGTGACTCATTCGGGCCGGCTAAAACACGAAATCACGAATCTTCTCTGTCGAAAGATACCGCGCCAAGCCACTTCGATTATTTCTCGTGCTATGCATTGTTCACACGAGACTGTGCATTACTAAAGCGAGCCGAGCACCGTGTAAACACCGGATGTTCTATGCAACGCCCAAGAAAGTCTGCTTACGAAATTAACTGTAGCCGCGTGCTCGGGTAGACCGATTGGAAAAATCGCCGATGTAAAACAGGCTGCCGCCGCGAATTGTTATCTCTTCCGAGAAGGTCTCATTGTCTAAACCGACAATTGGTCTTCTGCCGTGAATGAATAATCGCGGTCTATTCTGTGGAAGGCAGCTGCTACTTGCAATAAGTGTCCCGATGATTCTTGTGTGTAAAAAAAGGCTACGAAATAAATGAGGAGAGATTACAGTATGGTTTCTATAGACGCGACAATATCAACACGATAGATGCGACCCAGAATATCCCTCCCAACTTCGTAATCCGATCTCGGCTCGGTACAGTAATGTTTCTATAGACGCGACAATTTCAACACGATAGATGCGACCCAGAATATCCCTCCCGACTTAGTAATTTGATCTCGGCTCGGTATAGTAATGGTTCTATCTATTAGGTTATATGACCAAAATCTCCACCAAACTTAGCAATCTAATCTCGGCTCGGTATATCGGTTTGAATTACTACTAATAAAAAAATAATGTC
Source organism: Lasioglossum vierecki (assembly GCA_028455595.1). Classification (NCBI taxonomy): domain Eukaryota; kingdom Metazoa; phylum Arthropoda; class Insecta; order Hymenoptera; family Halictidae; genus Lasioglossum; species Lasioglossum vierecki. Next base: position 10,724,460 of record CM052339.1, on the reverse strand, counting down.
TGCGCACGGTTTACGCGACCAAATTCCCCCGAGGCTGTCGCTCTAATAGAGACATTACTGTAGTGCTGTAGCTTTGCAAGGAGTTGATTGTCAAATCCGTGTCGGGGAAGTTTGTGTCGGCGATTTTCATGGGACCTGGAAAATATACTATACTAAAAATTTGAAGGAGATCTTATACGTTTCTTCTATACTTCCGAGAATTTCACAATACCGACAATTCTACGACGATGCCGACGTGCACCGCAGAATCACTGTGACGCGACCGGTTTCCGGGCACGGGACGATTACGGATAAGAAAAGTGAAAACACTTCCTCGCTCCCCAGTTGTAATTGAAGTGGTTCGACGTGGAAACGTTCGAGACTGGATGGAATGTTATTGTTGGCGATCGTCAAACCCGTTCCCGGAACATCGAAGCCCCCTGCTTTCACTCATCATCGCTTCTTGCCGCGATCCCCCGAGGATAATTAACGACCGGCAGGAAAGCTCGGTTACAGGGAGCTTCTTTCTTTCAACGCCGGAGCTCATTAGGCTAATTATTCGCAGACGATTGTTAATTAAATAAATTCCGATTCGCTGTACCCTGTACTTTCCGGGCTACCTTCCTCCCTGCCCTCTCTCATCGCTAATTCGACGGGGGAATCAAGACGATCGTTAAGCAGCCATTGATATGTCGGTGATCTCGTGGACGGAGATGAAAATTGATTTCGTTCGAGCTCCGGCATTTAATTAGACAGCTTAATTTGCTTGTGATCTGCGAGTTCCAGCCACCTGATCGAAAGCAGAGTTTCGTTCGATGGATCCACTTTGTTGT
>CM052339.1:10701719-10723548 GCA_028455595.1 Lasioglossum vierecki | reverse complement strand
AAGTAACGCGAATCTCATGGGATATTAGAGTACCGGGTGTACCAAAAATGTTGCACTTCGTTGGGCCTTCCCATTTCGCAAAGGAAACTGTGACTTCAATTGATCTCAGGTATCATCCTTCTTAAGGAGGTGCAACACGTTTGGTTAACAACTCGAGAACCACCTCACGAATTATCCTTTTGTGTCTCCTACAGCACTGGTTCTTAACCGGTTTTCTATATATTATAATCATAATATATTTTCTAAAATACATTTATTTCTACGTGGGATGTTGTTGTTTGTTTTATGAATCATTAATTTTGATAAATATTCCGTTTTGCTGATCGTAACGAATTAATAGAAATTACTTTATGTTATCTGCGCACAGGTTCGATCCAAAAGTCAAAAACAAAGCAATTTTGAATTTTCTAAAATCTTTCTCAACATTACTGAAATTACCGAAATTTTGCGTCTGAGAAATACTGAATGTTGTGCTAAGTGTTTCACAAGATCAGTAATAACCACAAAATAATTTTTCACCGTACTTGCTATGTGTAAACTAATCTGTATTAAGTATTATAATTACTCCAGAATTATAATTACAAAGTAATTTATAATTCAGATCTTCATTCAATTAAATTATAACAGAGTACAACGAGAAAATATATTGTAATTGAATTATGAAAAATGAAGTAATAGAAAAGAAGAGGTTGAAAAATCCATGTGAAGGTTTCAAACAGAAGGAATTTATTATTCATAAATGTACTAGCTGCTCGTGGCGTGCCTAGGGCAATTATACATTAAATATCAATTATATAGTAATTGAATTATCACAACACTGTTTCTGAGACACCCTGAGGAAAGTAATCGTATTTTGAGCAGGAGTTAGCGATGACCCACATTTACATTATTTCACATCCCACCGTGTTGTAAGTTATACGAACATCTTTCACGCACATATTCAGCATTCATGTGTATCGCACACATCGAACAAGAACATTAATTCCCACGAGTCTACTCGATTCCGACAGAACGGAGTCGGGGTACAACTGATATCCTTAAGTACTCGGTGAACTCGATCCCGCTGCTACTTTTAATATTCCATAAAGAAATTTCGGAAGCGTCACGACAAGGGCTGGCTGTCGGCGTAAACACGTCCCCAGTGGGTCGCAGGGATGCGTCGCGTCGTGTAAATTACGTGCTCGACACGCGAACCTCGAAGCGCCGCGGAAAATTTTCCACTCGCGACGCGCCGAGCGGAAACTTGCTCCGACAACACTTTACGTCACCGCGCGGAAACTTGAAAAGTTAATCGTGCGCGAATTACTTTCAGCTCCCAAGCAAGTTCGTTAACTTTTTCTCTCTACTCTTCTCTCTCCCACTCCCTGATTTATATCTCTCTCGCTTTTCGGATTAACCCCTATTCGTTCCCCGCAAGATAACATGCTTAAAATTCTTCTAAAAAAGGTCATTGAGTGAAAGATGCAATATACCGGGTGGGCCATTTAAATATCTCGGTTATTATTAGGCGTACAAAAGATCTCCACAGAATAAAGTTTGTACTGTTTCAAGGGGTAAATTTCATCTCAAGGTGTTTTTTTACAAGATTTCAAGGTCATCGATATTTTTCTTATTTGAATCATATATCTTTTTATTCATAATCTTATAGAGAATAAAATGACAAATTCAACAACCTATCACAATGTATGATTCGGCTCATCTGATTCTCCAAATGTTTACATTAATATGTCCTACTGTTGTGTTGAATAAATACTGGCTCATAAATTCATACTGAAACCGAAATGATTTCGGAACACGTAAGTAAACCATAAATATCTTGAGATCAGATGAGCCGAATCATACATTTTGATTGGTTGTTGAATTTGTAATTTTATTCTCTATGAGAATATGAACAAAAAGACCTGATTCCATAAAAAAATATCGATGACTTTGAAATCTTGTAAAAAAATGATCTTAAGAAAAATTTTTACCATCATCAAATTCGCCCGTTCAAACAGTACAACTTTATTCTGTGGAGATATTTTGTACGACTAAATAAAAACCGAAATATTCAGGTGTTCCCATTTAAGTGCCCCACCCGGTATATGCTTGTTCTGTATAACTTTCTCTTGTTCGTTATTCTTGCATTGAATTCTGCGTAATGTAGAAGCAAATCTCTTATAAGATTTTCTACAATAAAAACGCAAAAAATTTTTTTTAATCTAAAAAAATCTTAAAAAAATTTTTTAAATTAATCTTAAAAAAACTTTTTGGAATATTACATTGCCATCCAGTTCTGGCTATGTTGAAAGTGTCAAGTATCTAGCTCATCGGGAAGATAGTTTAAAATCAATTTCTGGCAAAGCGAGCTAATAAAAACGTGGTAAAAAAATAGGTGCACGATGCATTAAAGAGAAGTTGGTGGGGGAAGCAAGCATTCGATGGACATTGGCGTAGATACTGTGATGCATGATTTGGAGGCAACATGGCTTAAATTTCCGAAGAATAGACGAAGAGCGCTTTCTTCGTCACAATAACGATCCCACCGCAATCACTGGGAACTGGCAAGACGGGCTCAGAGCGGGGGTTGGCCGTCTATTGTGATTCTCGGGGTAGCCTGGTTCTCTCAAAAAAACAATCCATAATCTTAGGTCTGGCCCGTGTTCAACCGTAGACCGTTCTAAGGATCCGGGTTGCAATTATCGAGCCAGTAATTCTTGCGTGATCCAAAGAAGGGAATCCCACTATTTCGTGACTGACGGTTCTATGGGATATACTCGCGGGTATCTCTCGTAGGACCTTCGGGGTGATCGCGTAGCCTGCGGGAACCATTTCGGATTCGCGACTTCTCTTCCGGCGAGAACCAGTCGGAGGGGCTCTTTCGAATTGATTTCCTCTTTTCGCCGTGGGTGTTTTACGTCTGATTCGGCCGGGCCATAAATTCCGAGCTAACTTAACCGTTCGCTCGGAAAGCTTTCTTCGTTAATGTCTCCCGGGTCTGCGCCCCCCTCCACACTTTGCCTCCCTTCCTGCTCTACCCCGCAGCCAACCCGTCGTTCCTTTTCCTGTTCTTTTCTTCTCGTTTCTCCCCCGTTGCGTCGGTAGCCACTTCCAGCGGTTCCTTTTTCTAGGACCTTTGAGTCCCCACCGCGGGGAACAGAGAGGAAAAGTGAGAGAGAAAGAGACTGAGACGGTGTTCCAGCGGGCTTATTATGCTGCTCAATATTCAGCGAAGAATATGCCACGAGAAAAACGAGGCTGGTAGTTATGCGCATAATTTAGATCCACTGGCCAGGACCCTCGATTCGATCGTGACGCCACCCATTCCCGCCTCGATGTTCGTTTAATGGTCCGCGACGACCCACGTATCCGTTAACCCACTGCTCTTAACCCACACACGGCGAAACCTGGGTCGATTCTGACCCAATAGTAACAAGTCTCTTCTACGGGAGAAGTGGAACCATGGAAATCACCGACACGAACATCCACTCCAGATTTGACCGACAATAACTTTGGCCGACATTTTTAACCGAAAACGAATTTGATCGACAATGTTTTTAGATTCGTTGTAGGTCAAATTCGATTGTTGAACAAATTCGTTGTTGACCAAATTCGTAGTCGATCGAATTCGTAGTCGGTTTAAGGCGTTTTTGGCCAAAGTAGTGGTCGGTCAAATCTGGAGCCAGTGAAAACCGTGTCAGGGAATTTTGTGTCGGTAATTTCCATGGGACCCCTTCCCCTCAACCGCCTTTTAAGAAACTGGAGAGGGGATGTACTGCGTAAATGCATTTCTTCACTCTAATCTAAAAAAATATATATATATATATACAAGCTAAAGACTTGAAACTTTAAACATAGATCAGAACTGAATGACAGTGCAGTATAAAAAAAGTTTTTTTTTAAACTATTCGTGTAGGAGATAAAAAAGAAATCTCAGCAGAGTGTTTCAGCGGGAATCGAACCCGGGCCTTATCAAATACGTTCGGTAGTAAAGACTAGAAAGTATAAAATAAAAAAATATATTAAAAAACGCACTGAAAAGGAGAAAATAATATTTATACTCACTAATTCTAAAAATATTATTTTCTCCTTTTTAATGTATTCTAATATAAGCGTGGTTTTAAAAAAATGTATATATTTGTTTTTAGGATAATCATCCTGCGGTTACCGGCGAAGAGGCAAGTGTCAAAAGTGTTCAGATACTTTTTGGTCCGACTGTAGAACATAAACAGTGTTCTCTTATTTTTGCCAGCTACTGCACATTATTGCATTCCGATGCTGCAAAGCCTGGGTCGAGCGACTTGCGCAACGTCTTCCAGCCGAGCAGCGAAACGATTAGCCAACGATTTCTTCTGGAAGCAATAAAAGCTCTCCTCTGAAACAAGACGATCGGAGTCGTGTCATCGTATTCGACGGTGTAAACTCGAAGGCGAGCCGAACAATAAGAGGACGCGCGGTAATACAGTATGCACGATCCGCGGCGGCCGCGATCATAAAATTCGAAGCACCGCTGAAAGTTGTTCGCTCCGCGAGTTAATCGACCGCGAGTTACTCGAAATATTCCCCCGTAGATAAATCAGGACCGAAGAATCCCACGGGTATTTTCGTAGCACGATTTCTTTTCCTGCGTTTCAACGAGATTCCTCGTATCAAGGGACAGAAAAAAGAGAAGATAGAGAGAGAAGCACCGTTTCGAAATATCCTTAACCTTGGAGCCGCTCCAATTACACGTTCAATAAATAGAGAACAGCGGAGGGCACTGATAAAATGCCAAGTAGTACTCGCGAGGTCTACTGGGCGGGCCCGAGCAGAACGTGAAACCGCGAGCGACCCGAGAGAAAGGTAAAATTCGTATCACACTGTATGCACACATGGGAAGAGACAGGGAGAAAGAAGAGAAAGAGAGATAGTAAGCAGATTCCGTTTGGCCGTCGTAAAATTTTCTCCAGGATTTTACCGTTCGCGCTTCGTGGCGACGTGAATTTCTATAAAGCAACGTCCGACAATTGAAATTATTCCAGGGAGAATAAACTGAAAGGCCGAGATGAAATTCGTTTAAACGCCAGAGAAGAGTCGTATCCGCGGAACCGTTCGGATACAATAATGTGTTCGCTCGTCCGGATTACTGGGCCGTGTTACAGTCCAGATTCTAGCGCGATATTTTCAACGCGAATCCGACGTACCAGACAATTATGCAACACGATTCTTCGAACGTCTCCCAAGCGAATGGTTTCACGGTGGAACATAAGAGAAAATTTTGGAAATTTTGTTTTTTAAAAGCCACGCTTATATTAGAATACATTAAACAGGAGAAAATAATATTTTTAGATTTATTTATACTCGATAATATCTAAAGATATTATTTTCTCCTTTTCAGTGCATTCTAATATAAGCGTGGTTTTTAAAAAGTGTTTTTTATTAATTTTTTTATTTTCTACTTTTTAGTCTTTACGTTCGTTCCTCGTGACAGTAAGTTGGGAACACCGGCGGTAAACGTTCCGGCGTAACTTGTTCCGATCATTTATAAAAATGGAAAAGAACACGCGATTCGGTTTCAGTTGGTTCCGTTATAATAGCGGGTAAAACAGTCTGTCGGTGCGCCGTGTATTTTTAACGATCACTTTTAGTTACGTTCCAGATAAGTAAATATTATACGAGCCTTACGTTTTTATCGATTTCGATTGTTTAATGTCGATGTCACTGATTCTTTTATCCTCGTCGATTAAACGACATTTATGTGGTAACAGGTTTTGTTTGTTAATTTCATACCTGTAACTAAAATATTGTTGCATTTTTCCATCTCCCAGAAATAGTTGCATATTAAGAGCCTAGGATTATATGTCACCTAGTTTTGCTTTACACTTGTAATCAACAAAATATGTTTCATTATCGCGTCTCATTTTTTAAAATTATGTATCGTCACAGGAAAGAACCATTTTGCAGTCTATGAAGACAGTAAATAGTAAATAGAACGGGTTATTTTGTCATTTTCGAAAATTGTTGACGAATAAGTGGATATAAAATCCAAAATAGTTGCATGGAAAGGGCCTAGGATTATATGTTACCGAGTTTTGCTTTACACTTCTAATCAACAAAATGTGTTTCACTTATAGCGCCACATTTTTAAAACAACAAAATAGTTGCATAGAATGGGCCTAGGATTATATGTCACCTAGTTTTGCTTTACACTTGTAATCAACAAAATATGTTTCATTATAGCGTTTCATTTTTTAAAATTATGTATCGTCACAGGAAAGAACCATTTTGCAGTCTATGAAGACAGTAAATAGTAAATAGAACGGGTTATTTTGTCATTTTCGAAAATTGTTGACGAATAAGTGGATATAAAATCCAAAATAGTTGCATAGAAAGGGCCTAGGATGATATGTCACCCAGTTTTGCTTTACACTTCTAATCAACAAAATATGTTTCACTCATAGCGTCACATTTTTAAAAATTATGTATCGTGACACAGGAAAGAACCATTTTACAGTCTATGAAGATAGTAAATAAAACGGGTTACTCTGCATTTTCGAAAATTGCTAGCGAATAAGTGGATATAAAATCCAAAATAGTTGCATAGAAAGGGCCTAGGATTATACGTCACCCAGTTTTGCTTTACACTTGTAATTAACAAAATATGTTTCACTTATAGATTCACATTTTTAAAAATTATGTGTATGAAGTGGGTTACTCTGTTATAAATTTTATATAAAATTGAGGAATTTTTATATAAATTTAATAAAATATTTAATTTGCCATTTTCGAAAATTGCTGGCGAATAAGTGGATACAAAATCCAAAATTGAGAAGACGTTACGTTATTTGGAATTTTCAGATGAGTTAAAGAGGGTATACATTTCCGTTTAACTCAGCTTTTTACAATTGCCTAGGAGAATTTTCGTCAGTCTAGTAATAAGACAATGCGGATGTCAGTGTGTTGATATAAGCTACTCTGACACTATAATCGCGTTTTGTCCACCTCTTTCTAATTGCATTGTTGTATCCCCACTTTCGCAGCTCGACTGCAGCCTTTCTAATAGCGAGACAATGAGAAAGAGGAAGAAAAAAGGAGCGAGAGAGAACGCGGGACAAAGCGGAAGTGAAACTTCAGACAATGAAACCATCCTAAAATCAGTTCCACCGTTCTCTGTAATCACCGTCCAGTTCCGAACTAGGAAATTACAGGAACGATACGCTGTACACAATATTGTCTATTATTGTATTTTGCAATAAGACCAGGTCACCAACAATAAACGGTATCAATTACCCGTACTGTGGCTGAACAACGAAATTTCGGATACGCGAGTTCTGTTTAACCACATTAACGTGTAAACATTGAAATTTAGTTATGTTATTGCCTATTATAATGTGGGAACTAACGGTGTGTTTACACATACCCTCGAATTTTCTATGAACCCTTCAATCGACCAACGTGGTTTAATGAAAATATTGTTAATTGGTTATGCTCTATAGCCTCCACTGTAATCTTTGAATGTTTCATTCACGTTTCAGAAACATTTGCCTTCTTCGATAAAGTTTTTCTTTCCTGGCATTAGTTATTGCTCAGGGAAAACAAATACACATCCACCAATTGTTTCTCTCTCATTGTCAACGTATTTTCTGTTATAATTAGATCATTTGTTTATTATCGCTTCTTTTCTCCTTCGTCGAGTGTTACTAAACAACAGAGGAACAAAAATGAAACAGGTTTTCATATGTAATTGGTGCTTACTCTATTCGTTTAATTTCTTATTTTTTAGTCGAAAACAAATATAAGTCCCAAAATTTGAAAGCTGCATTTAATACAATTAGTAAACAAAATTTAGTGCAAGACAGTATTATATTATTATATTTTCTTTTTTTTTCTTTTTGTGCATGCCCCTTTTTCTAATTAGACGAGTAGTCTTGTATCTTTTTCATTTTCTTTTTGTAAACACTTATATAAAAGAGCTTCAGTCCGTCTATAATAAATAATAATAATCGTTTGATATAAGTAGCAGTCAAGGAACAGCCCTTCGAAGTAAATTGAATTTAATTTAATTTTTTTGTAAACACATATAAAATGGCTTCAATCCGTCTACAATAAATAATAATAATAATAACAATAAAAATCGTTTGATATAAGTAGCAGTCAAGGAACAGTCCTTTAATAGATTTCAAATAAAATAGTATGAACTTGTTGGCAATAAAATTGAAAAGTAATTCGGAGTACAAAGGGTTAACAAACGAGAAAAAAATGATGAAGTTGAGGGTGTTTACCCTCCTACATATCACCCTTAGATGACAGCTATTGAAAATGTTGGAGGATTGTCTTTCAACGTAGAAAAGCATCGTTTTGCACACGATATCAATAAAAATGGTCGTGGGAACCGGTGTGCTTATCCTGCTAAACCCTTTATTGGCAGGGAACGGGGTAGATTCGGCGGGGAACGGCCTCGGTTCCCAAGATTACGTAAACCGCGGGTCCGCAGTACGAATTGGACCGATTCTCTAATAGCCGTCCGTAGAGACGACACGTTAACTCGCAATCGGCCACGAGCGAGGTATTAAATGGTTGACGAGCTGCCTACCAAACTGACCGACCACCACCTATCGCGATGGACCATTCTCGCAGAAGGTTCCCCCGTAATACCGGTTAGATTGGCGCACAGGTACCGCGCGCGCGGTCACATCCTGCGGCTCGTATTCGTGGCACGCTTTGCGATTCAAATTCGTTAGACTAATGGCTCGACGTGTCGGCGAGCCTCGCTCAATTTCGTAGCATAACGGCTAAAAGTTGTTCCCCGCGTGCTGGTTGGACGGCTGCATAGAAAATCTCGAACACGGCTAATTTGCACGCGAGCGAATATCTCGCGGCCACTCCGAAAACCATCATCCAAAAACGAGCCACGACAGACCGGAGCTAAATGTTGTTCCGATCATCGTTTATAACAAAGGAGAGGAAGTGTTCATGTATTTTTTTAGCGAGGTACGCCATGGTAATAAAATGTAAAGAATTTTAAATTAATAATATTAATTAATTATATCAATTAATAATATGGATCAACATTAATTAATTATATCAATTAATAATATGGATCAACATTAATTAATTATATCAATTAATAATATGGATAAAAATTGCTTAATATTCAGTTTCATTAAAATGAACAGTACAAAATTTATATGAATTTTTATATTTTTACATGAAGCCTTAATATTTCACCAAAATATTAAGATTTTTAATAAATAAATTTTCGATATAAAATTCAATAATATAAAATATTTCATATTAATTTAATATCACCCTCAAATAATAATAATGAATTTCAATAATATAAAATCTTTCTTATTAATTTAATATTACCCCTAATAATAATAAATTTCAATAATATAATCGAAATGTATCATATCTGATACATTTAACAAATCTAGTATATAGTACACGTGGTTTATTTTAAACAAATAATATGTTTTCTTACTATATTTATTCTTCTGAAAATGTTGTTTTAATGTTTTGCCCTTAAATAAAACACGAAGACTGACCTTGTTTCAATTTTTTCATCCCAGTTAAAAAAATCATGCAGCGAAGGGTTAAAGAACATTTTAACTTGAAATTCTTCAGACGTTTTTTTCCGCGAAAAGTAATGTAGAAAATTAATGTTTTTACGTTTGATATATTCGGTAGATATATCGGACAAGGTTGATGTATGAAACTTTTGATTCTGATTGGCGTCCAGCTCATCGGAGATTTCGATACCAAAAAAACGAAAATTTCGTAACTTCTGAGCGTATCTGAAATCTTCGGTGCAGCGAGCACCCTCGAGGCAACTATGTGCGCAGAAAACGCGCGTAACGCTCTTCCACGGAGCCGTAGAATCGGGTTGCAAAGTTATTCCGAAAAAGTTTTAACAGTATTCTGAAAGAAACAGCCGTCGAGTTGAAAAGTGGCAGATAAAAGTTGCAAAATGTTTTTACGCAGCTCGCCGCGTCCTCGAGGGAAATGTTTTCAGGCAGTTTGCTCCATAGCCAGGAGAATCTCTCGGTGAACGCGAGGAGGTACATTGTTGCTTTTGTAAATAATGTTTTGTGTTATCATATTTTGAGGAGGAAGCAATTCGTTGCATTTGTCAGTCCTTTTTGCGAGGCAAACGTTACAACCTATTCTCACAGTAAGTGGTAATTACAGTATTTTATCCATAAATGTCCAAAGAGTGTAACCTGTAAATGTCCCAGATCTATCCCCATTCATTAATCGGAATTTCCAACTTCCTTATTTTTCATTATTTTTTATGGGACTTCGAAGACGATGTTTGTGGCATTTTTCTGATAAAAATCATACCAAATACGATATAATTCCGATGATGTTTACTTGCATAATAGACAATTAAAGTTTCGACGCAGAGAGTCGCAGCCTCCTTCCTTGCGCCCGAAACTTTAATTGTCTATTACGCAAGTAAATATCATCGGAATTATATCATATTTGATATGATTTTAATTAGAAAATGCTACAAATATGGTCATCGAAGTCCCATAAAGAAATAATTAAAAATAAAGTAGTTGGATATTCCGATTAGCTATATATGTTTCATTTTTCGGCGATCGAGACCTCTCGAGCTCGGCTGTCCTTTACGTTAGGCAAAAGTCAAAGAATACTGTCCCTGCCTCATAAATGTCCCTCGGCAGACCTGTCCTAAGGACTTATATGGATAAAAGACTATAATTCTGTTCAGCTGGCTTACTTACTATTTATTCGGCAATTTTACATCCAAATTTGAAGGAACGCGGTCAGGTGTTGCTTATAAAAGAGCCTTACCTAAAACAGAAAGAGATAATTGTTAGTATCAAGTGATTAAAATACACTTCGTATTGATATTGTTACATTCCAGATTTGCGTTGTTGAGATTATTAGTACTTACAAGATTACCATTGCCAAGAGACTGCGAATCTTTATGCCAAATAAATGTTTTCGTAGTCTATTAACCTTCCGACGGCTGTGCCTAAGACTATTTTGACAATTTGCGGCAATTAAACTAGCTAAATAGCTGTTTCATTGAGATATCATCGAAAGTAAATTTAAAAAAAACTATATTTATTAATTAGTTTCTTCTTTAGCATCTGTATATATGTTTACTATATTACTGATCATGAACGCTTTCATTTAGTAAGTTTTCTTTCTGTCGATCGTATGTTTGAACAAAGTTGACGTTCTTGGCGCACCAATTCGATCAATTTAATCGAAAGTAACTTTGCAATATATTAATTTCGACGTTTCGGTCTTGGTTTAGACTTTCAGACCTTTTTCAAGAAAATAGTGTTTGCGTCTGCGAATAATTAAAAAACAAAAGGCTTTCATTTAGCACGATAAAAAATATTTTCGGTAGCAAATGGAAATTTTTTTACTGCAACATTCTACGCATCCTTTCCTGTTTATATCATCTACAGTAGATTGCGGAACAAATTCATGGGAACCGGATATTTCGAATCTCACTTAACACAGTATGCTAATCTGTTCAAACACACGCGACAGCTGGTTTTCGCACGGCGTACACAATAGTGAACTTAGCGTCGCCACCCAACAAAAATCGTGTTATATAATCGTTGTTGATACCGCAGCAGAATATGTATATCGAGAATGCAATTCATCGAAGTATTTTATACACGTGCACTGGGTCCAACAAATATTTCAACCATAAATACCCGATTTTTGAAAAATCTCGAGTTCCATACGATATAGAAATTCCATTAAAATCGGCGTGTTACGATTGGCTTAACCACCCTTGTGAGCTTGACAAGCTCGTTCCTCATCGCAAAAGCGATGAGATGGAGTACAGAGACCGGCTATCAAAACAAGATAAATCGCTAGATAAATTAGGGCGTGGATTGCAAGGTTTAATTTCGATTCTACAGACAGGATTAAAGGCAAGATTGCCGGTCCAAAATGAAAAAACTTTCTTCCTAAATTCCTTCGAATGTCTTCTATTTTTTTCGCTTGAGCTCTGGCCGTTTACTGCCTCGTAAACCGCGATAAAGTTGCTTAATAGCAAGCCAAGTTAAGAATGTTCGGTGATTTTGATTCGTTTAGCGCGAACTTTCAAGCGTCGGCCGTTGAACCTGAGTCCTCGGGGTTTTGAGCCGGTCCAATTAGGATATTTTAATCTCGAATCGACCCGATTCGAATCTCTCGGCTGTAATTTTCCGTAATTCAACTTCATTAATTCCGGTAATGATGACATTACGGGCATGCCGAATCCATGCCAACCTTGCACTCGTGAAGGGGGCAGCAGGTCGGTAGCACTAAGAACGCACCTAAGAAGACAGTGGTCGGCAAACTGCGGCTCTTCCACAAATGACTCGTTTGAAATCAATTTACTTTGAACCGACGCACTGTGGTCTGAAAGCCAGTTCTAGCGCGAATAAATTAAAAAAAACAATTAACGTAAATCTGTTAAAATTTATACTTGTATGATAGTTTCATATGTATCCTACAATAACAAAAGCAAAATTAGTAAATCACATCACTGTATTATTGTTGGCAAGACTGTCAACATTCCAGTAAGCACATTTTATTTTCCTGCGTTGCTGAATTGTCACAAATTATAACTTCAAAATATCGAGCTTTTTCTTGAAGTGTGTATAAATTTTGTTAGTATCTTGTTGTATACAGGCTTGTGCGAGAACCCGGATTTCTCGGGTTCGGGACGGGTCGGGAAATCTCGGCCGAGACGGGTCGGGTTCCCGAAAGTGCGATACGTTTCGGGTTTCCGAAATTCTTCGGGAACCCGAAGTGCTCTCTCCCTCTTGGGATCACGTTTCGAAGAGCCATAGGCGAGTAAGACCCGTAAACGCTTCGGAATCCCGAAGAGTTTCGGGATCCCGAACGGTTTCGAGGCCCCGAAAGAGTTTCGGGGTCCCGAAGAATTTCGGGAACCCGAAACGTATCGCACTTTCGAGACCCCGACCCGTCTCGGCCGAGATTTCCCGACCCGTCCTGAGCGTCGGGTTTCCCGAGATTTCGGGTTCTCGCACAAGCCTGGTTGTATATGATATTATCAGTATGGCTGTAACTGGAAATGGTAGGTTTACGTTTCCTTCACACACTTTATGATATATTTTATGAACTGATACTTTTTAACTTGCAACACTTGCACGCGTTTGAAAGCTTATTTCATCTTCATTAACGGCAAACAGACAACGCGAACGCCCGCGACCCCCCGCAATCCCATTATCATTTTATTATAATATTTTAGTAAACGTATCTACGATCACCCGCTTAGAGTTATTCGAAGAATGGTTCACTTTGAAGGATTTGAAACGAAACGATTGCGTTAGTGGATTGCTAGAAAGGAATTTTGTTACCGAAAGGAATGACTCCGACAGTGAATCATAATCTTCTATACTATATTTGTAACACTTAATTATTGTATTAATAAACAAGTAGTCAGTATTGTAATTTATGTTTTATTTACTTTACTCAAATATTTGAAAGTAATTTTTACACAAAATGTCAATTTTTCCTCGCACAATAATTAATTCGCGCTAGAACTGACTTCCTTTTGCAATATCTTTAACAGGCTGGAAATAATACAACAATATTTTTAAATTGTTTTAACGTCCTTGCTGTTTTCAGTTACACCTACACGTTTCATCATGAAAGCATAAAATCCACAGTCTACTAATGAGTAGAGATCGAACTTTTACCCGGGTACCCGAGTACCCATGAGATACCCGGGTATCTCATAAGACATAAGTCATAAATGATTTTGTGCAATTTAAAACAATAATGAAATTAAAAGAACGTTGATATATTAATTTAAATTTATTAAAATTTATATCGTCTGCGTTTTCCTATTAATGCAAACGATTTTTATTTTGCATAAAGATCTGCATTGCATTCATGAGATACCCAGGTACTCGGATAATTTTTGTTTACACGAATACCCTGGAATTTTTGTTTACCCGGGTATCTCATAAGTCACAGCTCTACTAATGAGTCAATGAGTCTACTAATGAAGTTATTGACCACAGAAATCTTCGAATAGCTTTCAAACGGAATATCGGATCGAACGGGAGTCAGAAAGCAGAAGAAAGTGATCATATGGTTCTGTTGGCGTGCCAGAATGTCGTATCCGACACGCAAATTCGACGAGAAAGTATAATCTCTAGCTTAAAATACCTGAGTTTAAACGAGCCTGCACTTTCTTCGAGCGCGCAGACAGCCCTTAGTAATCGTTTCGATGGATCATCACCACGAACAGTAAAATCCGCCATTTAATACGCGCGGACGGTATGTACTTTCTGATTTTCTCTCGCCATCTTGCGAGAGATTCAACTATCGCATCCGGTTACCGTTTCTTCGATGTCTGCCCGATAGAATTCAGGCAGAACTTTATTATTTTTTCCATGAAACAGTTAAAGCGTGAAACCGTAAATGACGGGATGCTCCGACCGCGGCGAAGTCCTGGATAAACTTTTTCGCGGATCGAAAGCGGGACTTCGTGAGCCACTCACTACACTGTAACAACAGCGTTACGGTATACGGGAACGGTACTTCGGGTACATGCGATCGAGTCTCTACGAATACCGTTCGACGTTAATCCGGTTCCATCTTATGGCATCGACGTTCGCCCGATCGACGATTATCTTTTACGGCTACGTAATTCCCTTTCATAATTTCGCCGGGCTACCTTCCATCACGCCCTACGTGTACTTTCACCCATCGTACGGTGCACCACAATAACAAACAGCTGGACAAAATTCATACTATTACATGTAAGAAATAAGTTCGATATCTTTTGAGCATACTTTTGGTCTTTACTTATAAAATATAAAAAAAAGCTTTTTAATAACCACGGTTATATTATACAGCTGAACAAAATTCATACTATTCCATGTACAAAATTAGTTCGATGCCGTTTAAGCATACTTTTGGTCTTTATTTATAAAATATAAGAAAAAGCTTTTTAAAAACCACGGTTATATTATACAGCTGGACAAAATTCATACTATTCCATGTACGAAATAAGTTCGATATCTTTTGAGCATACTTTTGGTCTTTATTTATAAAATATAAAAAAAAGCTTTTTAAAAACCTCGGTTATATTATACAGCTGGACAATATTCATACTATTCCATGTACGAAATAAGTTCGGTGACTTTTGAACATACGTTTGGTCTTTATTTATAAAATATATAAACAAAAACTTTTTAAAAGCCACCGTTATATTATTAAGTTATTATGAAGAATATTGGAATTTGTACAGAAAATTTATTATTATTGAGAATACACTAAAAAGGAGAAAATAATATTTTTAGATATTAGTGACTATACATAAAAGCGTGGAGCACCCACGTAGATCACGTTAATATAGTTTTAAAATATTATTTTCTCCTTTTTAATGCATTCTAATATAAGCGTGATTTTATAAAGTTTTTTTATATATTTTTTATTTTATACTTTTTAGTCTTTACTACCGATTGTATTTAGTAAGGCCCGCTTACCGAGCAGAACCGCCGGTTCGTGTCACCCCGCCCGACTTAATACAAACCAACCCAGCAAGTAAACTGAGCTCCTTCGGTGCGAAGTGGGAACGCGTAATGGAGTGGGGAGCGCGCGAAGAGGGGATCGTTGCACGTGATGACGTACTAAAGAACGTCGCGCGGTGAGGGGAGAAGGGGAATATCGAAAAATATTGTTTAAATCCTACACGCACAGTCTTTTTAAAAAAAATATTTTTGAATATTGTATAGTGTACCAGTATCAAAAGTACTGAACTCTTAAAGGCCTCAGTGACTATAGACTTTTGCGTAAATATTATCTTTATTATTTTTATATAAAATAATTAAATAAAATTATATAAAAAATTTTTATAAAAAATCTTCAGAGCAAAACAGATTATAATTTGAAGATCTACAGGGATTTAAGAATGGAAACAAACAAGAAAGTAAGTAATAGTATGTGATTGAAAATACGACTTTTTATCAGCTAAATTGGCTTATTGGGCCCACTGTGCGGCGTGGAAAAGCACAGATCTATTTTCCAAAAGAAAAACCACGAGCACCCTGTTGAATTCCGATTTGAAGGCTATGCGTGTAATAACGACGGAGACCCGGCGAACGTCCGCTTTATTGTCATCATGAATATGTATGCGATCCGTTATTCGTTTACACGGAACAGCTGTATCGCGTAAACGTGTTTGAACCGGAGAAAGTCCGCTTGGTTCTCGAACAGTGTCGAGAGAACCTGGCGTAATTCTGCCGATTGTAATTTCCCGTTGTCCTTAGGATCCACCATCATAATCCGTTTCCTCCGTTTTCGCAATTATTCTTCGATGAAAGATATCCATTGCACAGTGGAGTATTTGATTTTGTTATACTATTGAGTAATATCCGGTGCTCTTTCTGGTATCATTACATTCGATAATTCCTTTTATTTCTGTGTTTTATTCAAAAGATTTAATTTTAGAATTTATAAATATTATAACCATAAATAAAATAATTTATATTTTAGTTATTTCAACTATACTTACATTAAGATATTCAATTCGTATTATAAAATTATTTTTCAATAATTATTTAGGGAGATTTACTTATCAATTTATAGGTGATAGAAAATATATAATTTTTTGTAAAATATTTATAATATTAATTGTAATTATTTTAGGTTATATATATTAGACTATTTAATTATTATGAATTTATAATTACTATACATGATCAAATTTTATTCTTTTCACAGACTGAAGATTCATAGCCAATTTAAGTAGAAACGAGCATAAAGAAAATCGCAGCTTATGTTCCCTGATGAAAATTAATAGTAAGAATTTCTTTTATAATGTTGTTACCGACGTCAAGCCCATAAATAACGCGAATATAGTTTCCCCCGACTTTTTCTGGTCGTATAGACAACTGTGCGTCGTGCAAATCGATCAAATCCTCGTCAAAACACTTTCGATGTCCGATATCCGAGCTTCCTGGAAGATACTCGAATTTCCTGGATCGGTGTGTCCCATTACGTCACATTGATTGCTCAAATGTTTCCCTTATCGTTTTTCCCGACTATCACCAATACATCGGTTCACCGTTTCCAAACATCCCGCCGCGCCTCCGTGGAAAACGGACATCGCCATTTGGAAATCGTTCGTCGTAAACTGTGCTAGATTCCCGCCGTACACTCTGTAGAAAGTCCTCGGGAATAATTAAAATTGAAAAATATGAAAGGCGATATCAAATTGAAACGAGACAGCGATCCGCAGTCTACTTTTGAATGTGGGCTATGAGATTCTACAGGGTGACTAGGAATTACGCAGCCGAAGTATCAGTTTACTTAAAAATTCGAGTAATCGCCGAGATCAACTGTAAAACAATCTACGATTAGAAAAATAAAATTATATAGTGATCATTATTTTCTACAATTAGAAAAGAACATTATCTATGAATAAATGAAAATTTTTCTCGATCGAAATTGTAATAAAGATTAAATTTGTGATTTCGGCGCAAGGTTCGATCATTAAAAATGATCTTTTAATGATTTTTTAATGATCGAACCTTGCGCCGAAATCACAAATTTAATCTTTATTAAAATTTCGATCGAGAAAAATTTTCATTTGTCATGGATGGCGAAACATTTTTTAATGATCGAACCCCTTGCGCCGAAATCACAAATTTAATCATTATCTGTGATTGATGGACGTCTATGAAAATCGGGCGTGTACAGTGTGTACAAATCAATTTTTCAATTCACAATTTACATAACTAAAGTTATTATAGCAATTACATATCTTTCCTGTTCAATCAGAATTCACCTATTCTACTTTATTTTTCTGGTAGACGCAATTTTTCCTTTGAAAAAAGGTCAAACCGGAACCGAACCATTAGGAAAGAAGAAAAATTTATTGCTAGATTCATTAAGTGATCGGAACGATGGATAATCGGGATTATAGTATAATTTATTTATTTATTATATAAATATATAATTAAATTATAGTATAATTTTATTTATTAAAACTCTGTTAAATTGACACGAAGGACGGATGGGGGTTAACAGAAATATCGGGGGAACTGTAATTTTGTACCATCCTGTAGATTCGATTCTCCGGTATATCTGATCTGAATTGATTTCGTAGTGACGGTTTGGCGCAATCGTTGTACGATCCCATGAAAGAAGACCGTTCAAAGCCGAGGTCAATGGTAGATGACGCAACCACGCCGTAACACATCGAATATTTTACACAATTAATTATTGCATAACACCTCGACGAGCCGAACGAACGAGATCCTTGATACAGTGCACGTACGTATCATGTGTCACGTTAGAAGCGTTAGAAGTATCTACGGTCTTCCCGGCGGTATTACCTTCACCTAGTCCCCTGGCCACTTCTAATCCTTTTATTCCTGCTCCATTTTCCCTCTAATACCAATTAGAACGCGAGCTGTATCAGCTTTATGGTTTTAACAAGTAATACGAGAACGAGCTGGGAGCATTGAGGTTTACGGGACGATCAGACAGCTGCCATTTTCTGGCAATTTTACGGGAAGGTGCAACAAACATTTCTGTCAAGCTAATATCGCACTTTTGATCGATGGATCGAGAACGTTCTGGAAGAAAATATTCGATCGTGTAGATCAACTGTCTAATATTATCTAAACTACGGATTTGATATATTTATGCAAGGATGAGTTGGTTTTATTTAAAACAGTAGAAATATTAAAATAATTTAAGTACAGTAAATCCTTGATCGAGAAAAACCCTCGGGTCCGTGCTATTTCTTAGATCCTGTAGTTCCAGTAATATTTCTTTGGCGAAAGTGCCATAGAAGAGAGTTTCATTATCGAAACTCCGAAAAAGGTATTTCAAAAATAAAATTACTTGTTATTACCTCACATTGTGTATAGAAACGTGTGATATGCGAAGAAATTATTTCTTTCCTGTTAATGGACGACTTGTACAGCTTGTGTACGGTTGATTTTATGATTAAACTGGATCCCAACAAAAACATCCTGTAAACAGGATGTCAAGTTTCTATGACCGTAAAAAGTTGTGGCATCAAACAAAATACGGGCAAATTCTTTAGTTTAGACATACTTCTTGCAATACTGAAACAAGCGTTTGTTAAATTCATTTAAAAGAACGCTATTTAACTTTTAAAGAGTTACATGGTGGGCTAAGTCATTCAAACTTGGCCGCGCTGCCTAACACCTTTTATGGCCATTGGTTGAAAAAGTGACGAGCAAGTTTGAATAATTTAGACCTCCATGTAACTCTCTATAAAGTAATTAGCGTTCTTTTAAATTAATCTTTATAAACGCTTTTTTCAGTATTGTATTTTGTTTGATCTCACAACTTTTTACGACCATAGAGAACTTAGCTCCTGTTTGCAGGATGTTTTTCTTGGGATTATATCAATTTTTGTTGAAATTTTATCAATTATCAAGTAGGTATTACTCTTATCCCTGATTCATTAAATCCTAAACATTTTTTCACTGTTCCTAAGATACCGCCATTTTTTAAAAATTCAAACGACTATGGTTAAGTATACCGTATACGCTTTGTGTTGTCTGTTGAAAATTTTTTTCATTTCATTTTTCTGTTTTTTTTTTTAGGTGTAAAATTTCAAACTTTCATAATTATTCCTTCGATGGTTTGTTATGGTGGACCCATATACCAAATTTCAAGCTTGTAGGTCAATGGGAAGTACCCAAAAGGTTTTGATGATCAGTCAGTGTCAAAAGCGATTTTTCAGGTCCTATATATCGGAACCTAGTAATTTTGGAAGATTAATGTTTTGCAAATATTGAGACACGATAGCATTTAACAAGTGTACGAAATTACATCACTCCACCTGCCTCTAGTTCGGAGTTACAAGCCTCTAAAAAACGGCCAAGTTGTTCCGTGGAAAAGGAGGTAGTGCGAGAACTTTGCTGGTGCACGGTAGTGCACCTAGATGTCTGAAACTGTTCGAGCAGCTTCTGTCCGATCGCGACGTTTCACACGGAAATATCGTTTTGCAAGCATGCGGCGTGCCATGTGTCACGTTCGTATACAGAGCAATCCAAAGAGGGGCACCGAAAAACTCCTTCTGCAGTGGCGAACGCAAGGACTTTCACGGGAGCGCGGCTGTTTCGCACGGTGTTACTCAACAGCTTGGATCGGCGAGTCTCGTTGCCGATTCCGCGGTGCGGTTCACGACTTGCGACTTCGCGCGGGTAACGTTTTCATTGCCACAATTCCACAGGAAGTTTTTCTACGCTTTCGTAAAAGTGTACCTGACCGCGCGCAAAGAGAAAGTGCGCGGACTACTTGTGCTATTCTTGCGAAATTCATGGTAGACGCGTGGCACGATTACTGTATCGTAACTCCTGCTCGGGCAACGCGTGAACCGCAAACAACGTGCAACGTGGAATCAACAACAATTCTGATTGCACTCGGCGACGATACTAAAGCGAATTAACTAGAATTGAGAGATTTTCAACACTGGAGTATACGGATGACGTGGTAATAATTGCGGAGGAAGAAGAAGATATAAATGTGAACTTAAGTAATTACAATAATATTAAATCTTTTTTTCCTACATTTCTTAAATCTCACAGTTTATTTCTTTAATGTTAACATTGTATTCGAAAATGTTCAACATATCCCTTAGTTATAGTTCATAAGTTATCCTTGTAAAAAAATATTAAATTTTCTGTAAAATGTCATACTATATCAATATTACCATTCAATAGTATTAAATTGTCTGTACAAATTGCTATTGATTCGATATTAGCCCCTTGATGCAACATCATGAGACTGCAAAATATTCCTGAAGTCTAATTTCTATAAATTTATCTTTAAGAGTCTAGAAACATTTTCTCAAATTTACAAATTTTATTGTTTACTTTACCCAGCAGATTGCCTAGAAAATGAGCAGTAGTAAACATGCGACAGGCGACGGTTAAATTTTCTATAAAATTTCATACTATATCAATATTACCATTCAATAGTATTAAATTGTCTGTACAAATTGCTATTAATTCAATATTAGCCCCTCGATGAATCAGCACGAGAACGCAAAATATTCCTGAAGTCTAATTTCTATACATTCATCTTTAAGAGTCTAGGAACATTTTCTCAAATTTACAAATTTTATTGTTTACTATACCCAGCAGATTGCCTAGAAAATGAGCAGTAGTAAACATTCGACAGACGACGGTTAAGAAAGACGAGATTGTTCGAGTTTATGGGTTTCTCAAGAAACGATTGACATAACGGCAGCTCACAATAAGGCATTGCTTATGAATTATGTCGTTTACACGTATATAGCAACAGAATTCTCCAAAATCGATGCCATTTGTCTTCGAAGAAACATGATCGTTCAGTTTCCAGGCTAATCGTTCCGCCACTGTTTGGATTCAAGTCGAGAACTACGGTGCCGGTTATGCAACTTCGTTCTACTATAGTCGAGCGTCGCGATGCAAAGTTTAAGATAGCAAACTGAGAACGCCAGACAGTGTCTGCGCCGAAAATGCGCGCGCGTACCACCTAGTGTCCTTCGACGGAGGCGTGCTGGCAACGAGTTCCACTATAGTGAAAGATTTATGGGTTAGGGGTTCCAAGGTGTATGGTAATCTGAGGGGATCAACGAGAACTCCGGAAAATCGACAGTGGGTCTCAGAAATGGGTGAACGTCTCGAAGCTGAGTTGCTGAGCCCGCAGAGCTACCGAGATCCTCCACGTATTGGGTCATTGCGAAAGTCTTGATACGTTTCGAACAGATGGTATTATTCTTATGACAGTAGGATTGCATTGAACAAATGGTATTATATTATTATATGTATAATACCGATTTTATTTATAGTCACTGATGTCTAAAAATATTATTTCCTCCTTT
>CM052339.1:10691102-10701619 GCA_028455595.1 Lasioglossum vierecki | reverse complement strand
ATTGAAGTTATAGCAACTATATTCAAGGAATAATTTCAATTTGATAGAGCACGGATCTCTCGAAAATGAGCGGATATTTCTTGTTAGCGATTGCACGGTAAAATCACTTACACGTCTCGCCCTTTCAGGAAGTAATACCGATGGTTCGTCAATCAACAGTTGGAGCTTTGTCAAGGGTCTCAGAGCTGTGTGATACTTATCTAATGGCGAACTGGGATTACAGGTATGTAGGTCCTTTCGGGAAGTGATTGCGACGTTTCGTCAGTCTGCTGGTACATTCAGTAGGGATTTGAAGACACGCTGATAGCGATCTAATAGCGTGGGAGGCTTGCGGCTATGAGCTGTACCCTTTGCGAAAACAATTACGTCGTTTCGTCAGTGTTGCTGTCGAGCTAGCGAGGGGCTCGAGGACTCATTGTTATTGCACCAATATGATCGGTATCTGCGCGACCCTATTTCTCAACGTGTTTACCCACAGCGATTTTTTCCTACTCGACTAACTAAAGTTGTTAGCTAGCGACGTGCAAACGGATCATCCAAAAAACGTAAGTTTGACTCGTGCATGTTTATATCGCTTTTAAATGTTAGCAAACTATTTTATTATTATTTATTATGGACGGACTGAAGCTCTTTTACATTTACAAAAAAAGAGAAAGATACAAAACTACTCGTTTAATAAGAAACAAGGGACATACCGCGTAGTTGCATTTTAAAATTTTGCTAAGATTCAATGAAATAATCAATACAATTTCAATTGGTGTATGATTTTGCAATAATGCGATTCATTGGATTAACTAAACCATAAGTAGATTTCGCTATATATATAAAAAAAAATAAAAACTGATTTGCGCGAGTAGAGAGGAACAATCAATATGATCATTAAATAAATTAAAAATAATGGTTCTAGGTTCATTATAGTTATTGTTGCGGAGTAATTATGACAAAAATTTTATGGTTCTAGTTGCTAAAATATAGGATTTAAACAACATGCAGAACTTTCTGTCTTGCGTATAAATTATGGGATGCTCCTAACTAATTCTTTTCATACAGTTTGCATACAATTTATTAACAACTTCGATTGGAATTTCTCCCATTCTGTTTCTATACCTTCAACGATACATCTACATTTATTGGTTGATTTTTTCTCCGTCCATCAGAACTTCTAGGAAACAAAATTAATGTTGCACCGTTTGCAGAATTGAGAAAAATAGTAACGAGAACAATATTTGGAAGCAAAAAGAATGAAGCCGTCGACAGTGTTTTCTCTTAGGCGTCCCTATTTCTGTACGATACAAAAAGCGATACTGCAAACAGGAGTTAGGTCGATAATAAGAAGTAACATTTTATCATGAAAAATTGCTTTTCAAAGAGATTAAGTTTGAATATGCATCAAGGGGATTAAGAATCGTGCACTATGGCGTAATTAGAACATCAGGAAACGTTCCCATCTTACTCGAGCGTGCATGTACTGAAAGCATATTAAAACCTATATGTTTTTTGTCGAGAAAAACCCACTCACGGTACCTTCCGCGCGCATTTACAAGAAAATCATTATCAATAATCCTCGTACACGAACGGAACAATATTTCTTCTGTCGCGACGATTTTACGTTAAACTCGGTTCCTCGTTTCGCGTTCGCAAAAACGTGTTTTCGATGCACTTGAATCGGTCTGTTAAATAAATGGAGCAAAAGGCTCCACTAAATCACGTGCCGAACGTTTCATTACCGCGAGCCGAATATTAAAACCGCAAGCAATTAATGCGAAAATGCGCCAGCTGACTACAAATATTCGGTAAAAACGCTTAAAATCAATTTATCCTTTTTGCAGCTCCTTTCGCACGTTCCCCGGGTCGGTCCCCCTCTAGTTTCCTTTCTCCCCTCGATTAATTCGTATTCCCGACGCAGCCAGTTGTCGCGCAATAAACCAGCGACTTTTACAATCATCGTTTTACGACGCGATTAAACATTTGCAAGTGAAACGCGAACGAGCCGCTTTTCTCGTCTTTGCCAGTTTTTATCTACCTCGCGGATGAAGTTCCGCGAGGAGTCATCCACGTGATTCAGGACTACAAATGAATCGTCAACTGCTGCGAATGATCTCGAGCGAAATCAACGACGGAAAGAAAAGAGGACAGTGTCACGATGGCCGCTCGATAACCACCCGATTTTCGGGCTCTGGCGGCAGCCACGGGAAACGAGCAGTTATCGAGCGGCTAATTACACGCTCGCTCACCTCGCTGCTCACCTAGTTGCTCTCTTGATGCGATATTCACTTATTTAAACCTGGATCTATGAACCCAATAAAATAATGGGTTCCAAGTTTGCAATTATTTCTATAAAATTACTGAGAATTCGAGTGAGCACAGTCTTAAACCTGGAACTATGAACCCACTGAAACGAAGGGTTTCAAATTTGCAATTATTTCTTAGAAATTGCTGAATTAAACCTGGAACTATGAACCCACTGAAAAGAAGGATTTCAAATTTACATTTATTTCTTAAAAATTGCTGAATTAAACCTGGAATTATGAACCCAATAAAATAATGGGTTCCAAGTTTGCATTTAGTTCTTTAAAATTACTGAAAATTCGAGTGAGCACAGTCTTAAACCTGGAACTATGAACCCACTGAAAGGAAGGGTTTCAAATTTACAATTATTTCTTAAAAATTGCTGAATTAAACCTGGAACTATGAACCCACCGAAACTACGGATTTCAAGTTTGCAATTATTTCTATAAAATTACTAAAAATTCGAGTGAGCACAGTCCTGTTCTCTTTCTAGTGTTAATTCAATAGTCTTGAATGGCTTGAATCAACTGTGCAGTTTAGCATTCTCTGCAGAAAACATTAGAAAGCATTTTCCATCATTCGAATTATCATTATTTACCGACACGCTAGAAGAGTTTAATAGACTTTTTGTAGCTGGAGAATGTGTGATGGTTTTTAGGTCAGTGTCATTCGAAATGAACATTCTGCTTCTTTGGAACATTCTGCGTGACGAAGTACGAAGATATCGTACAATAGAATGAATCCGCTTTGAATGAAAAAACAAGATAGTTTATCGACATGCGTTGCAAGAAATAGAAAAATCGACGTGAGTAATATACAAAAAAAACTGCTATGGCCTTCTACCCGATAAAATTTCAATGCGTGTACTTAGAGATCGTTCGTAGCGAGCAGTTATCTGGATGGTTATAGAGCAGGCTCTATAATAACAGAAGGGGAAGGAGAATCGTTCGACCGGATGCGAGAAAAACGAATATGGTCGTTTCACGTTTAAACGGATTCGACTTGATCCAGCCCTTTTCTCCGGGTACCGCGGGCCATTTCTACCTTTGTGGGCGTAGGCCTACGGGTTTGCGGAAAGGGGTGAGAATGGGGAGGTTCCTTTTTCGCCGCGGTTTATTGTACGAGCTAGAATTGTCCGGGATAGCTGGCGCAGCTCCCTTTCTCCCACCGGGTGAAAAGAAATAAATTCTGTCTGTTCTTTAATCGACCTTGACCGTGGGTTTGCTCGATATCAACGACAATGGCGGGGCCTGCAGCCTCGGCGGAATCACCATTCGCGGCCAGACACGTTCTCTTTCCAGTTTTTATGCTGCGTCCTCTACACATAGACCTCGTGTCGACCCGATGACTTTTCAACGGGATCAAATGTGTTGATAAATCACGTAGCCGACGAGCGGAATGAACCGTGAGAAATTCGGTGGTTTCGAACGACTCGCGCGTTACCTTGAGAACAAGATACACTCGAATGGAGTGCATACGTAGCTCTGACGCAACGATCCTCGGCCGCTTTTAGCTGCACCGCTCGCGGCCTCAGAAGAGGAACAGAACGTGGAAATTGCTTTCGGAATGACGTCGAGTGCAACACGATCTTTCAACCATTTCGATACTAACGACCGAGATTGATTTCCTTAACAATAGAAATATGTGAGATAGTTGTAATCAGTGTGCGTTCCAATTTTTAACTCAAAGATATTCGTATCTTTCCTAACGAATAATATGGTAATCTACACCTTTTTATATGACGAACCATTTACTATTTATTTTATACACGAATCAATTATGTGTTTGCCGAGAATTGGTTTATTCATCCGCGTTATCGCCGGTTATTAAAGACTGCATACAATGGCGGCTGATCTAAAAATGAATGAAGGCCACAGTCGATAGCAATGTAGGAATTAATTATTAAAGAAGATGTGTGATTCATTAACGTCGACTCGATGTTTACAAATAAGGTTCTCCGCGAAGTTACATGCTGGTACGTTGAAATTCCTTTCCGAACATGAAGAAATTAAAAGCTAAAAATATAAAAGTAATTCTTTATACAGTTACTAGGGCCAAAGATAGAAATACTGTTTTAGAAGATGAAGGATTGATTTAACCAAATGTTATTAATGAAGAAAAGTAATGGTTACACTGAATCATTATGCAAAGTAAACATTGTATACCTCGATTGCAACAAAACTAAAAATTTAATCTAAAAGATGAAGAATTAATTTAACCAAATGTTATTAATAAAGAAAAGTAATGGTTAGACTGAATCATTATGCAAAGTAAACATTCTATACCTCGATTGCAACAAAACTAAAAATTTAATCTAAAAGATGAAGAATTAATTTAACCAAATGTTATTAATAAAGAAAAATAATGGTTATACTGAATCATTATGCAAAGTAAACATTCTATACCTCGATTGCAACAAAACTAAAAATTTAATCTAAAAGATGAAGGATTAATTTAACCAAATGTTATTAATGAAGAAAAATAATGGTTATACTGAATCATTATGCAAAGTAAACATTCTATACCTCGATTTCAACAAAACTAAAAATTTAATCTAAAAGATGAAGGATTAATTTAACCAAATGTTATTAATAATGAAAAGTAATGGTTAGACTGAATCATTATGTAAAGTAAACATTCTATACCTCGATTGCAACAAAACTAAAAATTTAATCTAAAAGATGAAGAATTAATTTAACCAAATGTTATTAATGAAGAAAAGTAATGGTTAGACTGAATCATTATGTAAAGTAAACATTTTATGCCTCGATTGCAACAAAACTAAAAATTGTTCTCCTCTTTCAATATGTTCTGTAGAGTGAGAATAATGTAAGAAAAGTTCTAAATGCTTCTGGTGTGACAATGATCTTTTGGGATAAGTGAATACTGACGGGACATATTTAGAATCATTCGAAGATTAAATAAATCGGCGATAGAATATCCTCGCCATCGGCAGTCGCAAAAAGTCGACTGGATGCTCGGCTCGCCAGCGGAATATGTAGTACCTCCGTCGTGAATTCCAATTTGCACGATTAATTGTAACGAAACTAACCTTCTCGAGCCCGCAATTCTCCGCGGAAAGCATTTCTTAATTGAAAACTCGCCGACGGCGTAACGGGACGCAGCTATTCGATTTTGTTTTTTAACAAGTACGACCGCGACCGCGTTTTCAACCGAATAATCGTGACTGCGGTAAACTTTTATATAATCATCGCGAACTCGTTGCTGACACGCGAGCAAATTAATTTTAGCTCTAGCATATTGTACGTGTTTCAACGTTTCGCCGGCATATTTCTGTTTCAGTCTTGGCCCAACAATAAATAACTCTCGGTAAACATAATTCGTACGAATTTGGTATATGAAAAATATTCTTCTTGTACTAGTTTAATGCAGCATAACAACGAATATCATTTTATACGGAAACCTCGGAGTTTTTAGGAGAAATGTCACCGAAACTGGACACTTTCGACCGAAGGGTTCAAAGCAATAACTGGTGAATGTGAAAATAATTGGTTCCGGACTGTTAAAGGATTCTATTGGTCATTTTTGACGACTCTGATAAGTGAGCTACTACTAACAGCCTGTCGTTAATAAACGCATCGACCTTTGGGCGGAAAGAGTTAAAAGATTGACCCCCGCGAAATAACGGTACAATTCAATGTCCGAGGCGATTATGTCCTCTCTTCATTTCGCGGCCAACGAAACCCGCGAGAATAAATCTTCGGGCGGCGCGAACGAGGAGGAATCGATATCGACGGCAATTAATCCCGAAAGGAAGGCTGAACGAAAATAGCGGAGAAGAGGCGTGCATAATCGACGCGAATCCTCGTGCACAAATATTTGCATCTATTTAACCGTCTATCAATGCCACTGAATTTTGGATGGCCGTGATATTTCTAGCTGCGAATAGGTCGGATCAATCTATTTTATCCGCAGTGCTACTACACATTATTCCGAGGGGTCAAGCAAGCTAAACCTACAGGGTGGACGAATCACTTTCACCACCGTTACTTGTAATAATTAAACAACGGGTCTTTATGCAAAATAAAAATTTTGTACCTAAATTGCAACAAACCGCAGTGAAATAAAAATTTAGTTTCTTTCTGTGACGTTAACTAGGTTGAAGATAATATAAATATCTTTTAATTCTTCTAATATTTTTACCGTCTTAAACTGCACCTATTCAGTTTTATTATAATTACATAAAATCCACTGTCTAGTAATTTTCTTTCTTAATATGTTCAATAGGTTAAAAATAATTTCAATCGTCGAGAATTGCACTGCATATATCACTGACTATGCGAATATTGCCATTTCGAGCAACAATAAAGCGGTTACTTTTTGATTTATTCGTTCAGAACGTGTGATACCAATCTCCGTAATCAATGTTTTATTAAATTCAACGAATTCCGTTCATGAAATCAATAAAAATATCAAAATGAATGTTTTCATTCAGAGAGTATATTGCGTTCTGCGCTACAACTATAAATAACAATGTGAATCAAATTCATTTACCTTTCTGTGTACAAACTACATCTTGTTTTCAATTTCGCGGGAATTGCGTTACAGTTACAAATAACAACGGGGTGTATTAAAATCTATTTGACTTTGGACGGAAAAGAGAATTATAGTTGTCGTAAGAACTTAACATGCTTATTCGGATCATTTCGAATAGTGTGAATCATGCATTGCGATGTTGTGCATTTTTAGCAAACGATTGAATTAGACAATAACAAAAAAGCAATTGGTTTTAGAAGTTTTTGGGAGATTCATTTGATAAAACATTACTTTGTAGTTGCTGCCTATTACCGCTTTAAGTAATGCTTGCAATTATTCGCTCGACGATGACTGTCATCGTGGCAACAATTCTCTTTCGCCCGTAACGATTTCACAGAGGAGGGAAGAAAATACAAGTACACAGAGAAATTCCAATTTTAAACTTTCCACCGTCCGCCAGCGTAATTCGGGGTTGAAACAGTTCGGGGTTGAAGCAGCCGGAGCATTTGAATTTTTCGAGCTCTAGTCCGAACGCCGCCTCGTCCGCTGATTTAATAATACTTAGACGGGAAACAAAAGCTGAATCGATAGGAGACAAAGGGGGGTGGGTCAGGGTGGGTTGAGGGGCTGGGGCACACGTAACGCAGGGCGAACCCACAAAGCTCTTATATTCCGCGCGTAATGCGATTGGTGCCAATTAAACAGGCTCGTTAGAGCGGCCGCAGGGAGTGCACTGTGCGGAGGAGTCGGGACTCTGTAAAAATTCCGCCGCCATCCGGCTGACTTAAAGCGCGCGTAGAACGCTCGCGATAGAATTAATTCGTGCATAGATCCGCGAACGAGAGGAACGCGGACACAGGACGAACCGCGAGTCAGCCTCGCACGAAATAAATGCAAAGACCAGGAGAGAAAGTTATGCGACCTCCCCCTCCCCGCCATCGTTGGCTGACGCAGCTTCCCCCGCGAATCGAAATTAATTAGCCTCTTGCAGTGGCAACTAGACTGAGGCCTTCGTGCAAGTCCGAAAAATCCTGTTCATATTATTTCAAATCCTAAATCCAACTTCTTAATATATACAACGACAATGCAAATCAACATGACCACTGACAATGCTCTAAAAATATCACAGGCCACTAACAGTTTGCCAGACGGTCGTTTTCTGTCGGAAACTTCCTTCGAAAATAGGAAACAGATGATTAACACGGTCTAAACACCTGATCAAACGTAGAAGGTGAATCGTTAACAGTTAATCCGCCGTCTGTTCTATATTCTTTCGGAGCGATGATAGTGGAACTGGAATATTTTCGATCGATCGGTTATAAGTATACAATTATACAACGCGCGCGCGATTTAATCCGCTCGTCAACGTTTTAAACGTCAAACTGTTGAGTCCGAATCCCTCGCTGTTATATTTCGAGTGTCGCGCGAGGGATGCTCGAGAGCGATAGACTCGGAGGAAGTAGAACGATAATAGGATGACAACGCGAACAGAGACGGAGAGAGAGAAAGAGAAAAAAAGAGGAGATACGAATATCACGGTATTGCGAGGGTGCACGTCCGTTGTTTAATCAGGGGAAAAAGGGGATACGAGCGACGCGTTACGAGACATCTCATTGATCCGGGGACGAAATTTTACGCATTGACGGTTTCGTGGCCGTGACTCGGTGAATAAAAGCGCAACTCGGCGCAAATGGTGCCGGACCCGCGGCGATCCCGGGTTTGCGTGGATGCGAAGGATAAAGGAGAAAGAGGAGGCGGAAGGGTGCGGTAGACATGTTAGACCTGGAGTGACAAGTCTCACCTTGTCTGAGGGTATGTTGCGCGAACTCATCGTAGATGGTGACGAGAGGGTGTCGTGAGGAATCCTGAGGCCGCCTGTGATCTGACCCAAAGCCGTGTTTCCCGAATGGCACAGGTATTAACAAACGGCGACAGCAGCGAAAAAGCCAGTGCGACGCACTTACTCGATGAAAACACACTCACGCACAGCTCACTATTCCGGGACCATTTCGGCCCGAGCCCTCGCTGCCCGATCACTCACTCCGACACCTGTCGTTACTTGTACATGTCGGGCGCGAAGTATTTGGGTAACATCTTGCAGATAACGAACGGAATACGCTCTCTATGTTTGCACCGCACGCACCCACCGTCCCAGTCCCAGAGCCAAACACATAAAATGGCGAACCCGAGACGATGCAGCCTTCTGGCCAAAGCTTCGGTCACAGAGTACGCGGTGGACTAGTCGATCCCGTTCGATGCTCTCGACAGGTGGCAGTGGGAGAACTGTTCACAGCGTCGTGCTCGGTGGATTCCCGAAACACAACGTACACCCTCGCGCTCATTGTTCGACCACGGACTGCACGCTTCGCACAGATAAGAAACTCCCGCGCTCTTCGAGAACCTATTCGAATTGTTTTTAACAATCTTACAACCGATAACTGGAATAATATTCAAAGATACCACCTCAAGTGTCGCCTCTTCTGATTTTTAATCTTTAATTGGATCACAGAAAGCACTTGGACAAATGTTGAACTGCGGTGCTATTCGAGAACCTATTTAAAATGAAATTTTTAATTATTGGACAGTTGATTTCAATTTTCTGCTTATCCATGCAACCAATTTAAAGGGACAGATCACAAACTTCAAAGGTACCAATGTCCTCGGCGCAACGGTTCGATCAAGAAAATACAAGCAATCTTGCTAGTTTGATTAAACTTTTAACGTTTCGATCCTGATATAGATCTTCCTCAAGAAAGAAGAAAGCTGCGTCTGTAAATTTTAATAGAAAATTCAGTATTATTGCAATAACAACGGATTTAAGTACAATGTCTAAATACTGCATTAAATAACTAACTTGCTTTATGAAAATTTTAAAAACGAAATTGAAATATATAAACACGTGTTGTTTCTATGCCGGTACACAAGTTACTGTGGCAAATACACGAGGCTAATAGAAACAGAACCAATCAGAATCAATGGATCGAACATGAACTAATCGATATTTGGCGGTTTTTTCAAACCGTGAAACGTCTTTATTATACTTGATATGTAATTAACAGGATAACATTTACGTCTCAAAACATCCTTTATTAGTTGTAAATTATCAGATCTGAACTCTGGGTTTGCTAATAGAATAGCACCCGGTATTATGTTGTAAGGGATGGTGAGAATAAAAATTGACATATCTCCCCGACCACTACAGTATTTTGACATTGTATTTAAATCCGTTGTTATTGCAATGATACTGAATTTTCTATTAAAATTTTTTTCAGTTTTCTTCTTCCTTGAGAAAGATCTATATTAAAATCGAAACGTTGAAAGTTTAATCAAACTACCAAAATTGCTTTAATACATCTATACGAGAACAACATTAATACATCTTTTGTTTTTAAAAATCTTACAATCGATAATTGGAATAACATTGAAAGGTACCACCTGGAGTGTCGCCTCTTCTGATTCTTGCTCTTTAATTGGATCACAGAAAGCACTTGGACAAATGTTGAACTCCGGCGCTATTCGAGAACCTATTGAAAATGAAATTTTTAATTATTGGCAGTTGATTTCAATTTTTTTGCTTATCCATGCAACCAATTTAAAGGGACAGGCCACTTACCAACTTCAAAGGTACCACCTGGAGTGTCACCTCTTCTGATACTTACTCTTTAGTTGGGTCACAGAGTGCACCTGTTCGAGAACCTATTTAAAATTAAGTATGTATTAATACAAATGAA
>CM052339.1:10677685-10691002 GCA_028455595.1 Lasioglossum vierecki | reverse complement strand
GAACATCAAAAAGATGCTTTTGTGGCAAACGATCACAAACTTCAAATTGATTTAATCTTGTTATTTTTATACGGCAAATTCAAATCGAGTACGGGCTTTTGTAATCGTCGGATACTAGTTAGTTTCAGATATTATTGCAAATATTCTTGAGGCAAGGATATGTTGAAGCAATAAATATCAAGTACCTATCAATCCTCTACTCTTTCATAAGACGTTTAAGGATGCAAAGTCATTACGCGCAAGATTGGCTACGTAGGCTTCGAGAGAAGATCCGTGTCGAATACAAGAAAATTATCATAAAATCCAACTTTTCCACAGTGTCCGTACGACAAGGACGTATATAATTAACAAAAATATCGGACTCTCAAGTTACATCGTCGTGAATTTCAATTAGGCAACTTATGTAACCCTCGTCGCCTCGAGTACGATGATGCAAAGTATTGCAGACGCTATAAACCGAACAGTACAACCGAGCGCAACATCTATCAGAATCTTTTAACGATGGAAGATAAACATTTCGTATCACAATTCTCGTTCCCTCTAAATCATGTTGAGCAACCTTGTGCAATCACGTTGACGGTCTTAAGGTGTTCACCTTCCAGGAAATATTAACTCCTGACCATTGTTCGCGTAACGTTTATCAAACAAAGGGCAGTTTTGTTTGCGAGATCAATTTCGGGTATACATTCTTATAATAACTAATAATGTCCATTTCTCTAGTTTCTGTGCAAGAATTCTGACGATTCAATTTTTTTGGGAAAATTCTTATTCAGTTACTGATCAAATCTAATTAAACTTTTTTAAAAATCGAAATCAGATAAAGCCCGGAAATTATCTTTATAAATATTGAGTATCGTCAAAAACGTTCGGACATGGTTCTGCTTATTTTTGCTGCAGATTCGCCAGAAAATAAAATATCGATGGACGCTGTATGATTTTTACTGTGAGCGACTTTTTTGATCTTCCACAGTTAGAAGTTCTACAAATTAGTTCATGTTATCGGCACACAGATTCGATCCAAAAGTCAAAAACAAAGCAATTTTGCAATTTATAAGATTTTTCTCAACGTTTTGATCCAAGTAATGGGATCATTTTCAAGAGAAATTTTGCGTCTGAAAAAATACTGAATGTTGTACTGAGTGTTTCACAAGATCAATAATAACCAAAAAATAATTTTTCACCGTACTTGCTACGTGTAAACAGTCTATATTAAGTATTTAAGTGTGTTACTGTATTCCATGCTGATAGGAACTAGACTGAAACATGCGAACGTTAACCCTTTGCGTTCCTAATTATTTTTCAATTCTATCGCCAACCAATTCTCTATTATTTTAAGTGTTTCATTTGAAATTTGCTTCGAAGAACAGTTTCTTGGCTGCTGCTTATTTTAAACAATTTTATTTACTGATTACATTGAATATAGATCTCAAACTTTGTTGTAATTTATATTTGTTTTCAGCTAAATAGTAAGACAATTAAATGAATGAAGGAATAGCCAAGTACATATAAAAATCCGTTTTTAAAAGGAGGGCAAAGGTTTAAGAGAGAACTAGACTGAAACGTAACTAACCCATAACTATCCTCCCGGTCGAGATATAGGGTTAAAATTTTACTCGTACGTCTTTAGTTCGGTTACTCCTTTTTAAAAAGTTGTCTACAAATTTAGAGGAACAATAGAAGTGTTATGACAGGTTTCTAAAAGTAGACGCGATGAGATCGTCTGACCTTATTCCCGAAAAACAGTGACCATTAAGTGTTCACTACGACCGTCACGATATAACCGCCCTTGAAATTACCCAGCGTGCAGGATGCTAAGAAGATGTTGTACTAAGTGTTTGACAAGATCGGTAATAACCACAAAATAATTTTTCACTTCTGTTATCGATGACTTTGTCACGTCCGGTGGCCCAACCATTATCGAAATTGATAATCAATTAAAGAATTTATGAATTCAATATTTTTGAATAATAATTAATAATAATTAATATTAACGGTTGGACCACCGGACGTGACAACTTCAAGCCAACAAATTATCATAATTAAACAATTCTCGCCTGGTACAAGGAATTCCCCGTGACATAGGCGGCGATATAGTGCGAGCCGAAGTTCTTTATGAATCGAACGACGCTCGCGGTATCGCCGACCGTGACGTTCTTCGTTTCCCTGAAAACGGCCTCGTCGAGGATCATCGACTTTGCATCGCCAGCCAGTTTCTGGTTGTCTCGGAACCTGGCAACTCGCACTAGCACGTAACAATATTCGCCAGAGATGAAAGAGGCGTTGATGCCTAGATGCCGAGCGATGGCGGCTTTCGACCAGCTGCCGGTGAACGCCCGCCACGGTCTGTCCACTTTGTCGAACTTGAAGTCGCGGAAGTAGGCTTGCAAAAGTTGCCGAATGTTGTCGCAGAACTCCATGTGGAAGTCGCCGTCGAAGAACGCCGTTTGTTGGCGTTGTCTGTTCGGCGTCACCGGGACTGGGTTCGTGAAAACATCCAGGGTCGGCTCCCGGAATATCCAGGTATCGGTATCGTTTCTGGGCAACACTCTCATGCTGATGCTCAGGTAGCCGTATCGGCTGAAGATGTTCACGGCGCCGCCGAGACGCGGCCCCTGCGACCCGTCGCTGACCCGCGTTCCCACCAGCAACGCGAGCATCCACGCCAGGACCAGGAATCGCGCTCGTGACCACATCTCTCGCGGCTGCCTGTGGCGGTACCACCTGGAACGAGAAAAAGCTTGCTTTCAAACTGGTATAGGATGTCTTCGAGCAAGTCAGCCAAGAACAGGCACACAGTGGGCAATCCGGACTATTAGGGAAGTTTCAAGTTTAAATTTAACCAAATTTCAAATTTAGATTGAAAGAAATATCAAGTGTTATTGAGGGAAAATTTTCAGATATTCGAGTTTTTAATTGTAAGACATATGGGAAATGCTAAAATTGTGAAATCTTCAAATTGCATAGTAGAAAATTGTTAAATTTCAAAGCAGTAAATCGTAAACTTGTAATATTCTATAGTTGCAAAGTTGTGCATTGTGAAACTGAAATTTCAGAATTGTACAATTTTTAAGTTTAAAAGTAGACAATTGTAAAATCGTGGAATTGTAAAGTAGAAGATATAGTTCATAGCATTTGCCATACGCTCTCTTTCTTTGCGTCGCAAAGTTTTAATTTAAAGAAATTTCCAATTTACATTGAAAGAAATATCAAGTGTAATGGAGGGAAAAATTTCAGATATTCAAGTTTTGAATTGTAAGAAATGTGGAGGAAATGCTAAAATTGTGAAATCTTCAAATTGCATAGTAGAAAATTGTGAAACGATGAAACTGTAAAATTTCAAAGCAGCAAATCGTAAACTGTAATATTCTAAAGTTGCAAAGTTGTGCATTGTGAAACTATGAAATTGCAGAATTGTACAATTTTTAAGTTTTAAAGTAGAAAATTGTAAAGTAAGAGACATAGTTCATAGTATTTGCCATACGTTATCTTTCTTTGCGTCGCGAAGGTCGATCATTAATAGTTTATCTACAAAGGGCGAGCCGAACCGTTTGCAGAGATTCATACCGAGCCGAGATTAAGTTACTAAATAAGTTGGGGAGGATAACTTGGTCGCATGAAACGTGCGCAGCATTGTCGCTTTAATAGAAACATTACCGTATTTCCGAAGAGCGCACGAAGAAATAATTGTGCACTTCAAAACTGGACACCCTGTGTATGAACAGCATAACGCCGGTTAATACTGTAAGGAACCAGTACTGAAGGTAAAATGCACAACACTCTTCTCGGGATCCTGATCATCCACACGATCACCATTCCGATAACGACACTCGCGCTCTTCTGATCAGATATCAATCGATTACTACCGCGCAACTATCCCGAAGAGATACCTTCCGCGATAGCAGATGAACGAAGACACGTAGTTCTATCAGACTGCAGCGAGAGATGCGTTCTCCGCTCCTGGTTCACCGTGTCTGTCGGCGTATGGACGAGTGCACGCGTGCATACGCGATGCAACGGACTGCATGCCGGTAGATAGCCCCGAGTAATCTTGTTTTGTAGGTCTAGGTGTACGTTCTCGAGGCATTTGCACGAGGCAGCGTGCGACCTTCATCCCCACCTGATCTCCGGACGAACAACTTGGTCTATCAGCGTTGCCCGTGATAATGCTCCAGAGAAGGGATTAATACAGAATAAGATGAAGCCCTCCAGGACCCTGGCTCGATTTTAAAAAATTCTCAGTGATCGAAAGCTACGTGCGACCTTCATTCCCACCTGATCTCCGGACGAACAACTTGGTCTATCAGCGTTCCCCGTGATAACGCTTCAGAGAAAGGATTAATACAGAATAAGATGAAGCCCTCCTGGACCCTGGCTCGATTTTAAAAAATTCTCAGTGATCGAAAGCTACGTGCGACCTTCATCCCCACCTGATCTCCTGACGAACAACTTAGTCTATCAGTGTTCTCCGTGATAACGCTTCAGAGAAAGGATTAATCCATATATATAAAAACGAAGTTCTGACTGACTCATTCACCTATCAACACCCAGGCTAAACCCTTGGCCCTAGAAAGCTGAAATTTTCCACAGAGGTTTCCTTCATGATCTATACAAGAGATAAGAAAGGTTTTTTGGAAATTCAACCCCTAAGGGGGTGAAAAGGGGTTGCAACTGTTGTATAAGGAATATTTTATTTGCGGTCGGATTTGCTTGATACTTGGTCTTAATGCTCTTTGATACAAATATTCAAAGACCTATTTCGGCATTTTGAAAAATTCGACCTCTAAAGGGGTGGAAAGGGGTTGCAACGTTCGTAGGAGGAATATTTTGTTCAAAAATATTTTGTAAAAAAGTATAATTTAAAGAAAATTATTGCTTTGTCAACGTAGAAAGATTGATCTATTCGGAGCGATTTGATCTGCAAGTTTTTCATTGCATTGGAATTCAGCCGAGTAGATTGATCTGCGTTTGAATTGAAGTATTTGGTTAGAATTTTTGAATTAACATGCTTTTAAAAAATACTGAGCCATAGCAACGCGTGGCGGGAGAGAGCTAGTACAGAATAAGATGAAGCCCTCCAGGACTCTGGCTCGATTTTCAAAAATTCTGAGTGATCGAAAGCTACGTCCCCACCTGATTTCCGGACGACCAACTTGGTCTATCAGCGATCCCCGTGATAACGCTCCAGAGAAAGGATTAATATAGAATAAGATAAAGCCCTTCAGGAACCTGGCTCGATTTTAAAAAATTCTGAGTGATCGAAAGGTACGAGTAGTTGCTCGAGCCTCCTTCAAGGTAGTTGTCCAGCATGTTCGATCGCGTGCAGGCAACTCTGTACATCTTGATAAACGTCCGGGTGACGCGATTGATTGCTATGCACGCCGACTGCGATTTATGTGCCAGCCAGTGCTAACGGTATTGCTCCAAGTGGACTGAGTCCATCCGGTCGCGGTGTTCATTGAGACGCGTGTCCAAAAGCGAGTTCGCCTATTTCCGTGTCGCCTTCCGCGCAAGTTATGCAAATCGAAACCTTTTCATTCTCCCCTGAATCCATTAGTATATCCCATTAGAATAGCCGAAGGTGAGCTATTTAAATCCTCCGCGATCTCTTTTTCTCCACTGTTCCAAGATCAAGGTTCTGGATACCGAGCGACGCCATTCATGCGTGTGTCGCAGAAATGCGCGAAGGTTGCCCCGGGGCCCTTGGACTTCTTCCAACCTGGCAATCGTACTGGTAACGCAATTGTTGTGCCTCGTTGCGCTCGCCGCTCATTACTTGTTGAACATGGCTCTACTGTCTCAGAGACCGCTGACAATTACGCGGTTGCCTCGGTCCGCGGTTTCGCTGGCTGTTGGTAATCGTTGGTGGAGTCCCTTTCGAGTCCGTGATCCGAATATCGGCAGGTAACTTTTTGCACCCCTCTTTCTCTCTCGAGTCTCCCGAGACTCTTACCGATTTAACGACCGATGCCAACTCTCGAGGATACAAAAGAACAGGAACGAGAGCCTGACAACAGGAAGGAAACTGAATAGCGAACCGCTCCGTAGCCTCAGTGGATATGGTAAAACGTGATTGTTCTTACGGAACCGTATCCTCGGGGGAATAATGAAACGGAAGTGAACGAAACGGATCTGGACCGTCACAAAATGAAACACGACTTGTCAGTCAAGAAACGAACTGTAGCGGGGTCATCTGTTCAATGAACACTTAAGCTGTCTGTTGAAATTATCTAGGCGCACTGCCGTGCACCAACCAAGTTCTCGTACTACCTCCTTTTACACGAAACAACTTAGCCGTTTTTTAGAGGCTTGTAACTAGGAACTGGAGGCAGATGGAGAGATGTAATTTCGTACACTTGTTAAATGCTATCATGTCTCAATATTTGCAAAACATTAATCTTTTAACATTAGTAGGTTCCGAGATATAGGATCTGAAAAATCGTTAACTTTGACACTGACTAACTGACTGACAGATCATCAAAACCTTTTGGATACTTCCCATTGAATTGTAAGCTTGAAATTTGGTACATAGGTCCATCATAACAAACACTCAAAGCAATAATTGTCAAAGTTTGAAATTTTACACCTTAAAGAAGTTGGATTGAAAAAAAGAAATTACAAAATAGGTACGTAGGATGGAGCATAGCAGCACTGTACTACGAACTGTAGGGGGTCATCTGTTCAATGAACACTTAAGCTGTTTGTTGAAATTATCTAGTTACTAATGGCCGTTTTTTAGAGACTTGTAACTCCGAACTGGAGGCAGGTGGAGTGATGTAATTTCGTACACTTGTTAAATGCTATCATGTCTCAATATTTGCAAAACATTAATCTTCCAAAATTACTAGGTTCCGATATATAGGACCTGAACAATCGCTTTTGACACTGACTGATCATCAAAACCTTTTGGGTACGCCCATTCAACTATAAGCTTGAAATTTGGTACATAGGTCCATCATAACAAATTTTGTAGTTTACAGGATGTTTTTCTTAGGATTGAATTAACGAGAAAGTAATTTCGAAATTTTAAGGTGAAATTGAACCCAAGTGTTTTTATCTTCTGCCATCTTTCTCGTAGCTTCATAATTCTTCTTCTGGCCCTTATCGATAAGAACTAACTCATTCAAATGCGATCTCAGATTATCATTAGTGAATATTTTACCATTCGATGAGTTTTGCATACTTCGAAATAAATGGTAATCTAATAGCGGGCTATAGATGTGACATTAATGTGGAATGTGTGGAGTCAAATAACTCCATGAATGATTAGAGACACCCCATTGAATGATAATTACACAAAGAAGCTTATCATAGGTCAAAACACAAATTGCTAATCTCACGATGATAATGCTAATTTGAATACGGAGGATGATATCGTTCGAACGACTGCTAAATAAATTAATATAAAAAATTATTATATATATATACACGTACGTACATAAACATGTATGTATATATTTCAATTGTAGTTTTAAAAAGAGATTTATTTCCATTTAAATTTATGTAGATTTAGATCTCATTTCTATTTCGTTCATAAATTTTGACTAATACGATTTTTGATTAAAATTTGTTTCTTTATTGAATATACATATATTACATTTAAGAACTATTCCCTGTGATGAAAACTTGCGACGAAAGAGGGTGAAAGACCGGATGACTAGTTTATGGGCATTTAAATATTCTTTATTAAATAAATAAAAGTGAGATTGAAGGACTAAATTCGTAGTCTCGCAGGACCCCGTGGGATTGAAATAAACACATCAATCCCGCGGGATTGAAAATGGCGCGGAATTGTAGTCCCTAAATAAATACATTACGGAATAGGTGTGGATACAAAAAGTTTGTCACTAGCCAAATGCAGCCGCGAACGATATGGAAGCTATCCAACAAATAAACCAACGTCGCCAGATGAACATACGGTGAACGAATTCGTTGCACCTACACCTCTAGAACCGTTACGGCAACGAACGTCGTGGAATGTCACCTAGAAAATTAGACCTTTCACCGCGACACATCTACCAATTTGTAAAACACTTCACTCTTGTCAAGCGAAGCGTCCTCGAACATTAATTTTCTCTGGATATTGCATACACAGTTTGATTGACAGTTTCGTTTACAAACTCCGGTATTTCCTTGGATGCAACTGTTAGCTTGGAATATCTTCGATACGCATCTTATAGCCAAGTGCAAAGTTTACTCTGTGGCCTTTAGTTTTGTTTATACGATTGCGGTTTACTGGAAATTAAGGTCAGATGATTCAAAGCTTGCTTAACCAGATTAAAGTATTATTCGCATAGAAAAATAATAGTTAAGATAATATGTTAACCTATTCGGCTAGATGTTATGTAAAATAATCACGTGTTAGTTTATGTCAACAGGCGAATCATTATTCTTTTAGATTATTTCGTTACTTAGAATTTATATAAAATCATTTCTCATTTTACTTTTTAGTCGAATAATTATTTAAAGAAAAGCAAAAATACTCTTTAATTGTGTCTTGTCGGCGACGCCAACTGTGTCGGTACTCTGAAATAGAATAGTACCTGTCTCGTGTAACTCATTGACAGTTGAAGTTACTGTTATAGAACTCAGTTAATCTTATCTCATGTAAAATTATTTTAAATGAAACATTATTTATTTGAATCGAACAAAGAATAAAAACACTTCTCCTATGTTGTTTGTTAAATAAAAATAATAGAGTGTTTGAAATAATTCATTGTCATATTACAATATGTTATAACATCGTATAAGTCCACGTGCAGCTTTTGTTGAAATATCATAAATGAAAGAATTGTAACTGAATTGAATAAATAATTATATAAATAAATACAATAGAGTGTTTGAAATAATTCATTGTCACATTGCAATATGTTATAACATCGTGTAATTCCACGTGTAGCTTTTGTTGGAGTATCATAAATGAACGAATTGTAACTGAATTGAATAAATAATTATATAAATAAATATAATAGAGTGTTTGAAATAATTCATTGTCACATTGCAATATGTTATAACATCGTATAATTCCACGTGTAGCTTTTGTTGGAGTATCATAAATGGACGAATTTTAAATGAGTTGAATAATTATATCATTGTACAATATTAAACATATATTATTTACAAATCGATTCAAACGAGTTCTTTGAAATCCGTTAGAACTTTCCCTCCAGCTTAATAAATTTGTCTGGGACATTCGCTATCTTCGTACGCAACTGAACGTACAGTTGCCGAGTTTAATTGCAATCGACGCGTGTCGCGACGGTATAAACACAGCGCCTTCGAATACTGAAGGAACTGAGTATGTATAATCGGAGTGAAAGTGAAATTGAAGTCCCCCATCGTGCACCACTTTGGTCCTCGGTTGTCCACAGGCTTTTGATCTCAATAATTTCGATGGGTTCGATCAACCTGGCCAACGTAATCGAACACGTCGTTACCGGCGTCGCACGATTACGACATACACCATCAAAAATTTTAATTGACAGTATCGACGAAGAATCGCTGATCGGAACGTATAAATATGTGACGTCACAACGTCCTTGACCCATATTCTCTCCATCTGCTTTCGCTGCTTTCCGGAGCAGGCACTTTCAGTCAGGTCAAAAATCGGCTGCAGTCGGTGCATCGGTCAGTACCCGAAGTTACGCGAACTTTCACATTCTACGAAGCGAATGTTCTCTTCACCGAGTAGCTAGCTTCTAACTTCGGCTAATCGATAATTCACCTGATGTCGTGGAATTTGAAATACAGTATTTTATCCATAAATGTCCGAAAAGTCTGACCTGTAAATGTCCCAGATCTATCCCCACTACTTCGGGGTATACTGGAGATCACCTAATTCGAATTTCTAACTTTATTATTTTTTTTATAGGATTTTGATGATCATATTTGTGACATTTTTCTGATAAAAATCATACCAAATATGATATAATTCAGATGATATTTACTCGTGTAATAGACAATTAAAGTTTCAGGCGCGAGGAAGGATAGCGGCGACTCTCCTTGCTTGCACCCGAGACTTTAATTGTCTATTACACAAGTAAATATCTTCGGAATTATATCACATTTGTTATGTTTTTTTATTAGAAAAATGCCACAAATATGGTCATCGAAGTCCCATAAAAAAAATAAAAAAATAAGGTAGTTGGAAATTTGGATTATCTATGTTTACATTTCTCGGCGACCGAGGTTTCTCGAGCCCGACTGTCCTTCTCTCATATCCAAATCCAGCGTTTAGTATTCCTACAAAATAGCTATTTGTTGTGTAGAAAAATGATCGAACCGTGGCGCCGAGAATAAAATTCATAATATCCGAAAGATAAATTACGATCGATAAACTAATTAATTATGTCCTTCTCTATGTTCGGCAAAATTCAAAGAACATTGTCCCTGCCGCATTAATGTCCCTCGGCAGACCCTTGCTGGTGACTTATATGGATAAAATACTGTACCTCGAAGAAGCTGAACTAGCTCGTGATT
This sequence comes from Lasioglossum vierecki, assembly GCA_028455595.1. Taxonomy (NCBI): domain Eukaryota; kingdom Metazoa; phylum Arthropoda; class Insecta; order Hymenoptera; family Halictidae; genus Lasioglossum; species Lasioglossum vierecki. Next base: position 10,680,526 of record CM052339.1, on the reverse strand, counting down.
TTTCAAACGCGCTAACGCCGCGTAACGATTGCATCCCTGAAATGGCCTACAGACTATACGATTTATTGTACAATTAATTGTACTACAGAAGTTCCAACGACCGTTTGAACGACGGTTGCAACGTTTTTGGTGCTGTATTACAACTTGTAGTATACCGTTGTATCGTACGACGGTGTAGCATACTAAAAATCTGTTGGACGACAAGTTTGAACATTTGTAGGCATGCTGTGACTTGAAGCAATTTTGTCATGTCTGTATTCAGGGTTGCCAACCCTCTCATATTACTCGGGACTGTCCCGGAATTGAAGTTGCTGTCCAGGATCCCGGTTGAATGTCAGAAACCGACTCGGAATTTGAATTTTAAATGTATTATTTAGTTATTTTACAATTTCTATCCAGGATCTACCCCCACGAAACAATTTTATCATTAATTTTAGAGTAGAAATATTTTAATATGTAATGCGGTTGGCGCCGGTCCGAAATGATCGCGCTTCGTTCGTCGCCTGTTGATAAACAGCTCGTGTCAGCGAACTTACATAACGGGAAGCTTTTTATCGATTTATCTCGAGAGGAAGATCGTTCCACATCCACAGATTCTCGGTCGCCGTGGTGCAACCGAAAGTAGCCATACATATTCATAAGATTGCGGCAAAGGGTTAGGTTCGTCGTGTAGAACCTCCGAGGCTTCGTGGCGATTTTATTCGTGACCGTTCTAATGCGTAACACTAGTAGCAGCGATAAGAAACCCGATGTCGCGGCTAACAGTTAACGCCAACAACTGTCTTGTCAAGATAAACCCGGTATTACCGGAGTAATTAACGAGCGCCGCCATAAAATATTACGGTCCTGTTGTTACCCGATCTATTATGGCAACAGTTCGGAGAAGGATAATGTTATTTATTCAAGACTTCAACCCCACTTCGGCAGAGCTGAACAAAACAAAGTTTCTCTTTAATTCTATTGCCACGGCACGTTTGGGAGTAAAAGCGCTCACTGTGAGAAACGGAACAGATACTGTTCCCAACACTTTGTCAAGGTATTTCACAAGGTACGCCGAGTTTAGAATAAATATTTCATTCTAAATAATAGAAAAAATATATATGATAGTATAAATATAAATATAAATAGTGTTAGCTATTCGTAAATGGGAGATCGAGATCTATAAGTATACAGAGTCTCAACTAAATCGGTGTTACAACATCCTTGCACTCTCCTTGTTAGATGCTATGATCTGGACTACCAAATACGTTGCTCTTACAGTATAATTTTAAATTGACAATTTAATGTTATATACAATTTAACTAATTCTTTATTTTATTTTATTAATTCAATTTATAAAATTTTTATAAATTTTATATTTTTAAATTTATGTTTTTATTATTTACCTCAAATAATATTAAAATTTCAATTTAATATTAAAATTTTCATATAAAATTAATATAAATTGAAATTTTAATATTATCACAATTAATATACACATAAACAATGTATCCCAACAATAAAGATTAGGAAGAAAGAAAAAACTTAATTACGCAAACACATCTACTCATAATGGTTCAGAATGCAATCCAACGAATTCGCAAGCGAAGGCTACTAATAATTTCAAACGCGTTCTCATCGGCTGATGAAATGCTCGTCAAACGTCCGCCTGTCCGAAGCTTCCGATTTAGTAAAGCGGAAGTTGAACAGGTTCGACTTTCGCCATTCTCCGTTAAGTGCAGGAAAGCGGCATGTCGCCTTGATTAGAAGTTCACGGGCGTACGAACAGGTGTAGATCGTGGAACGTACGCATTATTGTTGCTCCTAACCCTCCCCCTCCCAAATATATAAGAGTATATAGACATTATCCTCAAGGTTACAAGAACGGAGCGTCGAAAGTGAAATTTTGTGATAGAGCCTAATTTGTCTTAATTGCGGAAAGATTATTGCCTCTGGGGTTCGGTTTTCCTTGGAATTCACCGCGCGGCTGACGCTTTCGTTTGACGGGAAATTAGAAAGTCCCGTAAAAATTAATGTTATAATGATTACAAACAGACGCGTTGTTGCTCTACACTTTGCTGATGGTGCGGCACATGATACGCGAACTGTTATGCAACACGTGTTATGCATGAAACGCGTGGCCCAATAAGACGACCCTGCTGTAGTATAAACAGGTGCGCTCTCCGCGTCAAGGAGGAGAAAATGAGGACCCCTTCGGTCGTGCACAGGAATTGCAATCTCGCGGCATTTTCAATCCCGCGGGATTAATGTAGAATTTATTTCAAAATTAATTTAAGAATTTAGATCTTCAATCTAATACATGTATATTTAATAAAGAAACATATTTTACTTAATGAGATAATCATCGTTAATCGTTTTAGTCAAAATTTATGAACGAAATACAGATGAAATCTAAATCTACATAAATGAAAATAAATCTCCTTTTGGAACTACAAATGAAATATATATATGTGTGTGTGTTAAAATATCAAATATATAATATAATGATCTTATATATCTTCGACAAAACTGTATCATATCCAGAGTTGTGCTAATTCAATTACATTGTAATTCAATTACGAAGTTGAATTACATTGTATTTCAATTAATAATAATTCAATTACGAAGTTGAATTACACTGTATTTCAATTGATAGTAATTCAATTACGTCGTAAATGAATGACTATATAATTCAAATACAACGTAATTCAATTACTAAGTATTTCAATCAGATTTATAATTGAAATACAATGTAATTGAAATGCAATTTGTAATTGAATTACAGTATAATTGAAATACAATATACTTGAAATACAATACAATACAATACATGAAAACAATGTATTTTATAATTGCACTCCA
>CM052339.1:10638557-10660977 GCA_028455595.1 Lasioglossum vierecki | reverse complement strand
GGTGGCAACAATATAGAAACAGTCGACACAGATATGACCTTGATATGACACATTGAGAAGAGTACTCGAAGCGGTGTGAAGTTCGGCAATTAATTCGAGTAGCGAATTTTCGGTTTAAAAGATTGGCAGTATGAACAGCAATTCGCATAACTTTTAGTCATTACTAATATTCGTATAAAAACGAATGAATCTATTTGCAATGTGAATTTGAAAAAGCAAAATTTTTTCAGAATTGTAAACTATCAATAAAGGTCTCTGCGTAAACGAATCTTTCTTATTGCCATGTAATTATTACTCGTTGTAATTTGAAACGATGTCGTCGATGTCAACGATTTCGTCACTTCGTCGTAAATGTGCAACAGTGAATTACATGTTACTTCAGGTATAAATGAATGTTTTTTTTTAATTTAGTTTCGATAGCATGCTTGTATTGTCATTATCTTGTAATATTCATAATATGGTTTTCGAGTCGAGATCAAAATAATACATGTTCGATCGAAGGACTTTTTCATTGTTGAGAAAACATTTGTGTATCGTTTTTATAATGACATACGTTAGCCAGCGGTAAGCAACTTTTTAACCACGTTTCGCTGGTTGAAAAAAATGGTTTTGTATTTGTTATTTCAGTGCGGTGGCTTGAGGTGTGACAGGATCAATTGTTTCACCTGACAGAAATTTCGTTTCGACATACGGTTTCGATCTATCTTTAAGATTTATTTTCGCTTGTTTGCAATAAAGACATAACGAAGTATTTAGTCGTGAATAAAATGATGTGGAAAGGTAAATAACCTTTAAATTAAAAAGATTCTGACGTGCAACAAAACCATATCCGTACTGTATGTGCATAAGATCAAGCAATGTTCTTGAATTTTAATGTAGAAGTATCTGATATGACTACTGGTAGTCGTGTTGATACATATACGTATTCGCTGTAATTTATTACTTCCTCTTTATTTTTCAATGTGTCATCGAGCAAAATGTCAATTCGCAATGTTTTGTAAAAGTGTACAATAGCACTGTGACATATGTTTCATAATATCTATTTTTACAGGTGTAAAATGATAACAGAGCATCGATAAACTGATAGATACAATGTCATTCAACGACTCCATTCAAATTTATAGGATTGTTCGTCCTGGAGGACTAATAATAGGATCTTCCTTAAGAAGGCATCTTTCTAATATAAGACGAGTAGGACGATTTAATAATGGTAAAAATTCTCATTGTTTACATTCTTGTTAGTATTGTACTCGGAGGGTTAACGAATTCGTTCGTAATCCATGGTATTATCACCAGCTAACTATAAGGATAGGCCTATCATCCAATTACACATAGTTTTATTGTCAGTTTAGATAAAAATATTAATATTTTAATTTTATTTTAACAAAACCACTATTAATTATTAATAGAAATACTCAGTGCTCAAGTTGAAGAGATTTCAGCGATCGAAGAATCATTGCCAGAATCTATGGAAAGTACACAATCGGCAAGTGATGTAACCGATGGAGCGTCTTCCCCAAATCTACCAGAAGTCAGTGCGGTAAATTCAGAAGACAGTGCGGTAAACTCAGAAGACGAGTACGTATTGTATCCTATACCAATGTTTGATACACCATGAAATGCATGTATTTAAATGCATGTACATTGCATAAATAACGTTTATTCAATATAGCAGGAGACACTGTTGGGTGTGTTTTGCGACAGATGAAGACGATGCGACTGCATCATGGGTAAAACCATGTCATTGTCATGGTACAACTAAATGGGTTCATCAGAGTTGTATTCAGAGATGGGTTGACGAAAAACAGAAAGGACGTGCAGGCGCTAATGTAGCATGTCCGCAGTGTAACACAGAATACATCATTGTATATCCAAATATGGGTTTGTTTATTTTGTTTATTCGACACCCTGTAACAAGGGCTATTTATAATAAATGTATGGATATTATTTTAGGACCGTTGGTAGTAGTATTGGACGACATTGATGGAATAATTTTCCGAATTTGTCCGTACATAGCAGCCAGTATAGTTATCGCGTCTATGTATTGGACGGCTGTTACGTATGGAGCAGTAACTGTAATGCAAGTAGTTGGATATAAAGATGGTTTAGCCATGATGGAGCAAGCTGACCCTTTAGTGTTATTAGTTGGTTTGCCAACGATCCCTATATTGTTGGTATTGGGAAAAATGCTAAGATGGGAAGATCAGGCACTTAGCCTATTCAGACGACACGCATGCAAGGTTCCTATTCTGAGGTATTTTTTGCCAAATAGGTATGTAATTATAAATGTAAATTACTTCGATCGGTAATACGTACAGTGAGTTAATAATGTATATTCATTATTTCAGTTATTCTAGTGACGATAGAACCCAATTTGAAGAGATGCCACCTATGAATGATCCAGTATCGTCAACACGCATTCTTTGCGGAGCACTTCTACTACCCAGTATTGCCAGTATATGTGGCAAAATATTTTTTGAAAGCATACACTCCAATTTTCAAAGGACGTTACTCGTATGTATTAAATATATATATACGTTGGTAGCCAAAAATTTTGAATAACTCTTAAAAACGTCCTACGGAATTTTACAGGGTGGTATAGCATTCATAACAATAAAGGGCGCGTTCAAAATATATCATAAACAACAACAGTACGTGAGACAATGCCAACGACGTATAATGGACTATACAGATGACAATATCGCACTATACAGAAGACAACAAAATTCTGACTCCAATCAAATAAGTTAAATATAAAAGTCCGCGTACTATTCTCAAAACACTATATTTCCTCAGAGTTTAGAGGAATTCAACTTCTTAGTGTACTTTTATTATACAGACAAATGTCCAATGCTTAACTTTTATGTAACAACGTAAGTTTATGGGTACTATGATCAGATTTAACAAATACGTAAGATATACATAGTATATCTCTGTGTATATATACATATATAGATTGTGTATACATATATAAGGATGGGAAATTGTCATTATATACATAATTCTGATTAGTAAATTATTATAATACATATATGTCTGGCATAAAACAATTAACTGTAAGAAATGTTATATCTCTTAAACGTGTTAGTAGAACAACAATGATGTCTGTTCATCCTTCCTTGAATAGTAAATAAGGCGTATAAATTGATCTATGCGGATGATGGTTTTTTAGTGCAATTCTATTTCTTTCGTACTTCAAAATAATTTTTTCGCTACGACGTTTTTTTTGTAATTAAGGGCGTTTATGGTTAACAACGAAAATATTAATAGCTAAGAAACTGACGAAGTATTGTTTACCATACTAACACTTCAATTAAATTAGTAACTAAATTGTAGATTTTTCGGAAATCTGGAATTCGCATGTATCCTTTGTACCGAAAAAATAGCTGAACCTGAATGTAGAGATTGTCTGTAATTTGCCAGACATGAGAAAGAGAGCATATTCTTTGTAGAAGTTCATTTTTGTTATGGATAAGTTTTGGAATAAATAAGAAATTATATAATATATCCAATAAAAAATTTTATAAACGCAGCATTATCTTATGTAAATGCTTTATTTTCTGTAGATGTAAGAAATTAGTAAAGATCGATTCAAATCAATAAACCGTGTTATTTTTTGTAAACAAATACGACACTGCTATCAACATCGATCAGTTCACTTAAGTTCGCGGAATGTACTCACAGTCACTATTCCCAAAAATGTTCCTAGATAACGAAAAATCGCCATACTATAGAAAAACGCAGGTACTGAAGGAATTTCTCAAAAAAGAATTCTACAGTATACAAATATATTTATTATTAATATATTATTTTCTCGGTGATGTAAGTTTTGAATAAATTAAGTACAATCTTCGTTTGAAAAATACTTTGCCTCGTTATTTTTGAACATTGTAAGTGTTTTTGTGTTTTTTGTTTTTCACATGTATACCACACAGATAGTTAAATTAAAAAAGAAATATGATAATTTTTACATACTTACATACAATGTACTTAAGATAACTACCTTTATACAAACAGAATTCTTTCTTTCCTATAACTAGCAGATATTAATTTATCACGATTTACACATCAATTGTACGTACTATAATACATTCTTTGTTTACATCCTACTCTCGCAAAAGCGCCAAGGAAATAGTAAATTTAAAATAATGATTTATATGTAACATTTTTAATAACTGTTAAACCAATAAAAATACAAAACAAAATGCATGTGTTTCATAAAAAGAGAAAACAATTTTTGGAACGTTACAAAGTATCAGCAATCTATATAAATAAAAACTGAGTACAATATTGTAAAATGTAAAACAATATCTATCGTATGAAACTTATGTTGTACTTCTCATTTATAACAAGTTCCTTATTAAAATATATATTCAATTAGAAATTAAATAATCATAAAAGCTCTTGGTACAATTAAAATTGCTTTTCAATTGTAAATGAATGCTGTAGAATGTACATATCTTTAACAAATTGAACATAGGACGTGTTTTGATGTTTCACGTCACATTAAAGGCGGCCCTGTGTACATAATACTTTCAGAGTCAAAATTTGGTGGTCCTTCGAATGCAAGTAACTTAACTTCTTCAATAATATCTGGTGAGTCCACGCACGATGTAGAACTAACTGTTTTGAAGAATGTGCATGGTCTTGGACCATTTCCAGAATCGTCCTCGTCATAAGGTGGACTAAGTATATCTAAAAATGCAGCAGGACCTTCGACACATGAAATTTCGTGCAAATTCTTATCCCTGGGTGTAAGAACACAAGCAGGCGAATTACTGTGCAAAGATATTGGTCGGTGTCTAAATGCATCTTTTTCTTTATTTAATTTGATTATGTGATCGTCATTTTTCAAGGTATAACTGTTCACTTGAACTGCACCGCTAATTACCTGCATTATACATTATAATTAAAGAATACATTAGTCAACTCAGCATATATTTATATACAGGGTATACAAGAGTTGGCTAAGGACAAGGTGGATCAGAATTTTTACAAGATAGCTGGGTCTCCCTGTATATTTATATCAGAAACAAGATAATATTTCATGTACATACCTTTAAAAAGCCATGCATTCCAGGGTGATCGTGCATGGGCATTGTAACTCCATGTTTCAATATAAAAATTGAAATGGTTAAATCTTTGTTTTCAAATATATCGATAACGCACATCGGTGCAGATTGTATTTGTATAAAGTCAAGAACTTGTTTGTTTAAATTGACATCCTCAGCTGTGATTTTGTTCATTAAATTCCATAATTTATCAAAGTTCTTTTGGCAAAGCTTGAATCCGACGTTTCTTCGTCCATCGAATGTTTTCAGTGCTTGTTTCCATAAAATTTCGATCGCCGATGCCATGTTTCGTGTTCGTACCACTATACTTCTAAAAAAGCACCTTGTAAAAACCACATTGCTATTCGAAATCAAATCTAGAATAAACTTTGCTAGTCTCTTAGCTAGAAAAGTCAATTCAACAGAAAATTTCTTTTGTAAATGAGACAGCAACTTTTCTGTTTCGACTAATAATGTTCCACCAATTTTCCAAGATATCTATGGAATATTACTACTCACAGATATAGATGTTGCAAGAGTATCATTACTATAATCTACATATAATAATTGCTAGATCCCACTATCGGATCATTCATTTTCGAAATCAAATCTAACAACCACATTGCTATTTCAATAATTTACTGGTAATATATATTCCAATAACTGACAACAAATAAAACGTAATTTACCAGAACTAACGCTACGTAACCTTGATTACTATAATACGGAATTACCGTATCAAAGGAAAATCGAAATGATTTCTCTAATTAGTATTACATTAAAAGTTTGAATAAATACCGTTCAATTATTCTGCACAAATACGATTCGCATTCAACGTTCTCCACGAAAATTTCATTGAACAAGTGTTCTAGAAACGAACAAAATCGTCACGTTTAGAGGTTAAATAAGACACAAACTTCATTGTTCTTGCGCGTAAGAATTCCGGGAGCGATATTATTATTTTTGAACAACAATAAACGTTATTGATGTAACATATATATTCCAGTCTTTTATGTACTTGTGTTTGATCCTTGCTAATATCTCGCTAATATCTGCTCGACTATTTACTCCATGCTAAACATGGCTGTGTGATTTGATATCAACAACACAAGTCACGATATGTAAACATAAACAAAAACTTGAATGTTTAAAGTCAATGATACGCAAATAAACATTACATATTTTATGATAATACTTTGCTGTATATTCAAAAGTATTTATTTAAACAGAAAAGTAAACTTATTTACGTTTGCATATCGTTAGTTCCAATATATTTTATTATAAATATTGAAAAATGCGTATATCTACGTTGTACATATATATATGTGTATAAATATATATCTGCACGGTTCAATTGAATATATAAATGCTATCCAATATTATACATTTATGTATATGCATACATGTGCATACATATTTATATTTACACTGAATATTTACAGAAAAATGGTATTCCGACCTATACCAACCTATACTAGTACCATGTTGTACGGTGCATATAATTTTCTGAACAATTTTCAATTTTTTAAATATGCTATACTAAAAATTGCATGATAATACGCAAAGAAACTGTTTATAAATCACGAATTATATGTTATGCACTTGAATATTATCGTTAGCGACCTAGTAAATGCATTTGGTTCTGTGAATTTAGATTAATGTTTCAAGAAATAGAGTGCCCTCTGCCGCAAATGACGGTAATTTAATACTGCGATGAGCTTTATATTTATTTACTATCCGAAGCAAACTTTCCTGGAATATAATTCATTAGTGGAAAGTGTATCAGTTTTTTCGTACTATAATAATTGATTATTCAGCTAAGGTAAGAAAATTGAAACATCGTGAAACCGTTCGCTCGAATGTCACCGGACATTCGTAAAAGGTGTCATGTTAAACAATATTTAGAAGTTTGCAAACAGTTTCCCTAATGCTTAACGAATACACGAAGAATTAATTTCGATCTGGTTTCGATCTCACTTCTAATTTTTCTGTAATTATTTCTCGCATTGGGACCTCATTTGCTTTTGTTTATAAATAGACTTCTCAAAGTAGATACAATTATAGTTCAGTAACTTATTCTCATGTTATTGTGAAAGTATTTTCAATATACTTTAGTAGCAGTTTTGAATAATATCTACAGGATTCTAAAAATTCGTACGATTTTAATAGAAAAATAGTGGCGTACAATATCGGATATAAATTTCTTAGCTATTGATTAATTTATAACACTTTGAATATTAATCGACCAATATCTAATTTTGAACAGCTATGTCCAATGAAGAGCGTTTAAAGAAGCTTTTATCAGATTTAGGCAAAGCTACATTACGCGGAGTTCGCAAATGCCCGAAATGTGGTACCTACAACGGATCTCGTGGTTTATGCTGCAAAAATAAATACTGCGATGCAGTGTTTAAAGAACCCGGCGAGAAAAGAAAATTATCTACAGAAGCATGTAAGCTTATTACAGGCACAACTGCTCAAGTCTTCTCTGTTCGAGTGCGCGATAAAGGTCCTGATTATCGTGGATTTGTACAACTTCCATTGATAAATGCAACCATTTCTAATGAAATGACAACACTTATCTCACAGTCCACAGCATTATGTTTCGTAGACAGTTGTGAACGAAGTTTTGATACTAGCGTCCTTAAATGTCATGTAAGTGTAATAAAATATGCCTCCGATAGCTTCTACATTGAAATAACGAAATGCATTTTACTATAGGAAAAGAATTCGTCTGATATGCCTGTTTCTACGTGTCAACATATACAAGCAGCTTTAAGATGTTACGCAGAAGCACAACCGTTAACGTTAAGAAATTCTATTTTGTCAACATTGAATGTAAACAATGAGATGAAACAAGAAATATGGCTACTGGCTACAGAAACGTCGGGGCCCTTAGTGCAGCGTGTTTCTAAAAATATTATGGCTGTGAAGTGTAAAGCTTCGCCGAAACATCCGTTGGGTTACCTTCATTTTTCTCTATTTGTTACAAAGTTGAAAGATAGAATTGAACATCGTTATTTCTGCTCTTGTTCTGCTTTCAAGGCAAGTAGGAGAATCGAGCAGAGTTGCGCTATAGTTTGAAGCACAAGTGAATTACTAATTATATTAAAAATTTATAGGGAGTAGCAAAGACAGCTGGAGAGAAAGTAGAGTTGGGACAGTCTTCGCAAAATAAACGTTGTGTACACTTCTATGCATGTATTTGTGCATTTGCTAGCGACGAGAAGTTATCGGAAGAGTTTAGTTATTATATCAATTTAGATCAAACTGACTTAAGTATACCGAAACCTTTAACAACAATGTTGCAGAATAATGAACAGGAGAAGATTGTTGGTATCGGTAAGAAGATTGGATTTCATTAACTTGTCCATGTAATAGAGAACGTTTGTCCAATGTTTAAAATTACAGATCTTGATGGATTAACTACCGATGACACGGACACGCATCTTCTAATATTTCGTGATGATACTTTAACAGTACAGAGTTTAGATGGAAACAGATTGGACTTAGATTCAATGAACTTGGATTCTACAATATTACCGCATAGTATTGTTGAAAATATTGAAGTGGAATGTGACCGTACCTTGTTGGAAGACAGTAATATGATATCACAGGTAAATATTGGATACGCGAATAAACGAGAGTGATGTTTAAATAGTGAAATTGTAAAATTACTTTTGGTATAATGCAGGTACACAATTTAGAAGTGATTAATCAAAATAACATGCAACTCGGAGGAAGCACGGTAAAAATATTAGAAAATCAGACAGCTATTGACTCAAAATATAATGTACTTAATAACAGCCAGTATATCTTAAACGATAATAACATTAAAATACTAAATACTGGAACTTTAAAGGTTCTCGACACAAATACAATTTTGGATGTGAATAATATGAAATTAATCGATACTAATACTGTTCCTAACACGACTGCTATGAAAGTATTAAACAAGAATGTATTAATACAGTACGACACTGGAAGTATATCGAATACAGAGAGCAGTAACATACAGCAACCTATTTCAACGAAACGCAAGAGAGATGACAAACCTACGAGCACAAATACCACCAGCTTAAATAACTTGAACTCGATAGAACCTCGAAAAGCAAAGACAAAGTTACAAATTGTTAAAAAATATCAGAATCCCTGCGAGGATTTAGACGAAGCTAACATAAACTTGCCTTTCATGAAATGGCTGGCATCTATAACCGAAAGAATAAATCAGACGATGCACTTTCAGTTCGATGGGAAACCTGACCCTTTAGTATTTCATGTGCCACAAATATTTTTCGATTGTTTACGTGAAAGGATATCTTGTGGCGGTAAGAAGAAACGCTTACCAAATTCAACGACAGCGTTTGTCAGGAAAGATGGGGTACCGTTGGGTACATTTACGAAGTATACTTGGCATATAACTAACATTCTACATGTCAAAAGTATTTTTGAAACGCCACTTATACCTTTAGAAATAACAAGAAGTTTTGTACAAAACGCAGATGGTACATATGAGTTATATAAACGAGAGGAAACGGAGATAGATCGGTACAAAAAAACCAATAATAATGCACTGATTAAGCCATTAGAATTAAAAACGTATTTGAAAGTTGGTAAGAATTGCTTATCTCCAATGGAATTTAATCCTTTGCAAAGAATATCTACATGTCAATAGAAATAATAAATTCGTTATTCGATTTTCAGGAAATACTTCTCCTAATCAAGTTGAACCAACGCCATTTTTGATAGAGTGGATACCAGATATCTTACCAATATCGAAAATTGGTGAGCTTAGAATTAGATTCGAATTTGGTCATGTAAAGAATGAAACGAATCACAGATGGAGGAAAATAGCCTTGTTGTAAAAAATATGAAATGAATAAGTTTGTAATAATTGTCTTTGTATTATCAAATTATTACTTTCCTATTATTAACAATTGTATAGATCGTTTTGAGAACATTTATTCTTTTTAAATGATAAAAAGCAACAGTGAGTATAAAATACATTCTCATATGTTGCGTCCCATATTGAAGAACATATGTGTACGTTGTAAAGACAAGAGATACGTTACCCAGATAGCCAAGCGACTATCGAGCAGAAATCGAGCCCGGTGTGCCGGGGTCAGTTATCGGGAATTATACAAGGCACACGCTGACTAGAATCTGTCCCAGGCATTTCTGACCGAGTGGGCTCGTAACGTTCCCTCGGCTCAAACCTTGAGCAGGTTTAAATGTTTGTTTGTTATTCTCGATCGTAAATTGTAAACCAAAATTTCTTAATGATCTCTGTTATAACTCCTACACTATTTGAAAAATTTCACAATTTTTACTTTTCGACGTTTCGTTCTCTAAGGAAAAATGATTTTTCCCTTACACGAAGCAAGTATGTTACAGGTCTCTTTTTCGTTTTAAATTCATATGTTGCAAAACTTAATCTTGAATTATTAATTTACAGACGCAATTTTTAAAATTTTCTTGAAAATGATCTAAAAAAGAGATCGAAACGTCGTAAAGTAAAAATTGTGAAATTTTGCAAATAGTGTAGGAGTAGTTTAGGTATCATTAAGAAATTTTGGTTTACAAGCAGGTTTGCTTGTGCAGAGGGAACGTTACGTGCCCACACGATCATAAGTGCCCTGGTCAGAATAGAGCATTTTTGCTATCTGGGTGAATTTTAGAAAAAGTATATGTTTGGAAAGTACACATATTGCTTTTATTCGAGAACAATCATTAAATTGTTTTCGAAAAATTAAAGACTGACCTAATTTTATGGTATATTCTTGTTTTCGTAAAAAAAGAAAGAAGATAAAAAGGAAAATGGTTTCTCTTTAGTATAAATATATTATCTTGTTACAATATACATGTCCATATTCATTAACAACGTACGATTGAACCTTTTTTAAAATTAATTTATTGAATATGTATGTATCGAGGATTATGTTAATATTGTACTGAATTAAATTATTATTCTATAAGTATGTAATATATTGTAAATATGCATATTTTAAATTGGATGTGATAATGTAGAATTCAAAGCAGATTTACATTATTGAAAATTTATTTGTTTGATGAACCTTACAATAAATTATGTATCTGAACAAATAATCGTATTTCTTTCGAGAACACTTTTCAAGCCTTTGAAAAATTCTTATCATTATTACAATTTAAAATTTCCGACTCCTCGTTCGCGCCCTAATTTTAAATAAGTCAATTATTATCAATTATTGTAATAACCAATAAATGGTCATAATTATAACGATTTTTGCATGTTTCGTAAGATGAAAACTTTCGATTGTATTGCAGGAGTATTTATGAAGTTTTTTGTCTGAAATCGTATATATTTAGTATATCGTAACATCAATGGTGTTCATAACCTCCATGTTCAGACGTGCTATTATATAAAACGAGTATGTATCAAGATACAAGTTATCTAAACGAAGTAAAACGTTTTCCGAGAAATTCTGATTTATCGAGTGGGTTGGGATTAACTTAGAGTCGAAATAATATTATTAATAATTACTCGATAAAGTGTTTTGAGTTAAGTTTCGAACGGAAGCGGTGCCCTTCCGGAAGCCGTCTCTGACGTAAAGAGCTAGAGAAGCGTACACTTCCATTTTCTCGACCCTCTCGGTGAACAGAGAGCACGTGTTTGCTCGCCGGTCGTGTTCAATTCATTTGATCGTATAAAACTTTCCGTCATATTCGTAATCCGCTCGAGCGAGGTGACCAGCTAGTTGAAGTTTCCGATCCTCGCAGAGACAGGTTAACATGAATCCCGAAAAGCTGAAGAAGCTTCAAGCCCAAGTACGAATCGGCGGTAAGGGAACACCCCGACGCAAGAAGAAGGTACGTAGATATATTTTGAACGAACAACTAACACGAATATATCGAATTCACATTCATTTCGTTGGCCCGTGAGTTTTCGAGTCCACAGAAGTGGAAGTTTCAAATGTCATTCGAACGATCCGCGAGTTTCTTTATTTCCGACGACGGATCCTTGATTCTCGATCGCCAATTACCATTCTTCTGTGACATCAAAATTTTGCCGTCATACTTTACGAGGCATTATTGTTCGTAAATTATTCGGAAAACGTTCTACGTTCGTGACAACAACGTTTTTGGTTTTGTGACTACCGTCTTTCATTTTTTGTGTCATTTGCATCTACTACGTAGTTGGCTTTATTGTCTCCTCGTGTACGAAATTCGGAATTGTTAAATTTTTCGAAACTATTGTTGAGAATGTTTGCGATCGTCGCGAAGATCAATTTTTCATATATTTTGAGAAAGTCGTCCGTCAAAGAATGTTTATTTGCGGGGAAAATTCTACTTATTTTTTTGTTTTATTATTCAATTTGATTTTAGGTTGTTCATGCTACTACAGCTACAGATGACAAGAAATTACAAAGTTGCTTGAAGAAGCTGTCCGTAAACACAGTGCCCGGTATCGAGGAGGTTAACATGATCAAGGATGATGGTACTGTCATCCATTTTAATAATCCAAAAGCTCAGGCTAGTCTGTCCGCCAACACATTCGCCATTACTGGTCATGGCGATATCAAACAGATAACTGACATGCTGCCGGGAATTATAAGCCAGTTGGGACCCGAAGGAGTTACACAATTGAAACGATTAGCAAGTACAGTATCCGGTAGTACGGTTGGTAAAGCCACGTTGGAAGAAGACGACGAGGTGCCAGACTTGGTGGAGAATTTTGACGAAGCTAGTAAAGAAGAGGTAATAATCTAGTTCATCCAGCCATCATTTTATATATTTCATATTTGAAGCCATATATATTACTCATATGTCATATATATCAACAAAAAGATGATAACTTTAAAGACGATAACCTTCTTTAAACATATTCTGAAAATTTTATCAAAATAGGTCGACGTTCTAATGAGATGCAAATGTTTAAAAATATTAAAAATTGCAGTTTTTCACGATTTTTGGCCTCTAACAGCAATAAATCTTTCAATGTCTATTGTTTAAACTTTCACAATGCATATAATTGACACAGATTTAAGAAAGGTATTTTTAAATTTTCAATATAGACCCACATAAAATAGTTGTAAAATGCAACTACGACCAATTGCAACTTTTGAAAATATTTGTTTTCACATCATGTAGTAAACTAATTACTCTAACTTCTCAAAGAAGTTATTCTTTTGAGAGAGTCCGATTATTAATGAGATCAAAGGTTATAATGTCAAAGACATAGCTTTGACTTCATTTTAGTATTACTGATTGTATGCTCATTGTTTCGAAAACAATTTTCTATTAACGATTAACACAAATTTGTGTCCATCTAAAATTCTATGAATTTGTTAAGGTCGCTACAAAAAAGGAAGTGGATGAAAGCGACAAAGCGACTGGTGATAAAAAGGAGGCTGTTACGAATGAAGAAAAGAAAGAAACCCCGGTAGCTACTCCTGAAGCTTAAAAGCATTCAGTACCCAAGGTAACATTTATAATACGAACCCAGTTAAATTACATTACATCATGAATAAAAAAAAAGAGAAAAATAAATTGTCTGACTTCTTCTTTCACAGCTTATACAACTAAGTGTTGTAATTGACAAGTTGAGATATACAAATTGCTAATGCAATGCGTAAACAAAGTATCACACCACTATACATACGTTATAAATATTTGTCATACCCTATGATAATACTATATGAGTAACAGGTATCGAGAAAATAAAAACAGCTGTTACAGAAATCAAAAGTTTCTATGAACAATGCTCTTTTCTTTGTTGCATTTGCGAATAATAGACTTTGCTCCGAGTCGGTTGAAAAAATGATTTTACGTTTCCTGAAAATTGAAACTGTACGACCGTTGATCCGATCATGTATAAGGTCCGGTGTTTAAATTTTAAGCATTTATCGATCGTGTTTATTGATCGTGTTTGTTTCGCTTGAAACGCGACATGAAATTACAATTTTTATCCAGAGCTTATTCAAAGTAAGTTCTATACACATCTTACTATCATGTCGAGTTCCGCATGATGTGTTCTCATTTTAAAAGTAACGAACTTAAAGAAATTTATAGGAGTGTTGATTAACAAACAAAATCAATTTCCCGGCAAACGATAACAGTAATCTTCCACCTATTCGCAGCGATGTTACGTAGACTGAGAAAAATTTATATAGCATATAGAAAGAGTAAAAAGAAAAATGTGCGAAATATTGAGGCACCTCTATTTTAATTGATGAAATTCATAGTGACTACAAAAGTAAGAGTAGGTTTTCGCTGCAGCTTTCCAGTACGGAAAATGAGGTGTAATATTTTGTAATGTAATCTATGGAATAAATTCATTTGCTGGAAATGCGGTTTTCTACTTAAAATCTCATGGTTTTTCTGACACACAATTTAGTCGTAATTTGTCGATATTTATATTTTCATCTATAGAATAGGTCTGTAATAACAGTGTAATTATGGAAATATACTAATAAGAGCTATCCTGTATAATAGTATTAGTCTCTCTCAGCATTTTCCATTCATATTTTCTTTTTATGTACACATGGTTACACTCGTTTGTCCTTAGTCTACCCATTGTTTCATTTTTTCTTCAATCAGTCATATCTTTTTCCATAAGAGAAACGAACCGCACATTCAAGCGGATTTAATCGATAAGATGATTGTTACAAAGTTATTTACGTGCAATCGGAATACTGCAATCGTGAGACAACTTTAATTCTACATTGCATACAATCCTTTTTTTATATCTATCAGAGAGTGGTGGGACGAATACAAAAAACTTAATCTAAGTTAGAATTTCACTGATTATAGACGATTACTACTACTTAATGCTGTGTAAAATTATGTTATACTATGATATCAAAATATACGATATAACAATTGCAAGACAACTGTGCCGTAATTGGTCAGACGTAGCGAGGCCTTTATCCACTTGAATCCATTTAGCGTTAGGTAGACTAAGACCTCATCAACTTTAGACCCACGAGTAGCTGGTGTTCTCAAGTTCTCTGTTAACCACGAGCAAGGTAAACATTTGAATTTAGTCATAGGTGTTTCGAATATTTTCTGATATTTTCCCGCCGTTCATCACTGTCAATTATATCAATCGGTAATACATATGTATTATAAATTAATCGTACATATATTATACCAATCAAAACTCTGCAAATAATGGCGAGTAGATAACAGGAAAGATTACGTTTGACCTCCTATGAACTATTAATACTTAAGCTTTTAATTCTGTTTTCAAGGATGTATGCACTTGTTTATTACGGAACGTTGTAATATTGTTTAACAATATAACTCGTTCACAAATAAGCATTACATTATACTTATATAGATGCAATTGATCTGAGATTCTAATTTAATTAAGTGAGAAAGAACGTATGGTATATGTGTGTGTGTGTCTATATGAAAATAGCAATAAAGACGAGAACAAAAATTGTTATTGATATTTTTTTATTATTCAGTGGGATAGAAATAAATTTAGTTAATGTTACGATAGTTCCGTCGTACAAACCTTCTCCTGGAAAATAGTTAGACATGTTTATTAGACAATAGATAGTTAGACATATAAAAAGGGAGAAAAATCAATTTTATTTTGTTAGTAACTAGAAAAACAGTGAAGGATTAAAAAAAATTAAGAATATCGTAATGACGTTTTTAATGTAACAAAGTCATTAAGGATTGAAATCACTTTTTATTTTATTCTTGCTTCCCATAATCAATGCGGAACATTTTTATTTTGCATAAAATATGTAACATACTCTGACAATCCATCACGGATGATTTTGTGTATTTGAACTTGAACATTTTGTGTTCTAATGCGGGACAATTGTGATACTCGAGTTGAGCATGCGGTGTCGTTGAAAGTTCGATAACGTCGTTACGACACGCGGCCTCGTTAGCGAACATTTTTCTTTCGAAAGCTTCGTAAACTTTACATCTCGTCGCTGAAAAACTTGGATCGTTTTTTCCCCGGCTTACCGGGCGTTTTCGCCGCGCGAACTTTTTTCGTTTTACTTATTCCGCGCGCTCTGTTTGCCAATGAAACGAACTGCAGTCAGATAAGGATAAGGAGAAGGCGACGGTGACGGGTGCTTCGTCTTCCTTGATTATTCGTTTAGTTTACTTTATCCCGGCAGCGTTTCACGCGTTCCTTTTTCCCTGGATAATATGACGTTGTTTGAGAAACTCGTTTTTCACTCTACTCATTGTTCTCTATGTATTCGGGTCCTCCCTTCATTACTCAGCACCACTCGACAGATAAAAACGCCCATCACGGATTTTTCATTTTACCAACTCTCTTGCATTACTGTTCTCGCGGGAAATTGTTAAATTCAGTTCACCACGTGAACAAAACAACATTATTTTGGCTGTTTGCTGTTTTTAATGCAACCAGACTGCGGATGCTTATGCAACTTGTAATTTTCGCAGGCAAATTTCAAGAAAGTGGGAACAAATTAAATCTTATTTTCAGTGGCAGTTTTTATAATAATAGTTTATTTAATTTCGGCCTCGCAACTAAGAAAGGGAACTTGGCTTTACAGATCTATTATATCACTCATCCTTCCATCCATTCTTCCACCCATTCATCCATATCCTATGCCATTTGTTAATCTAATTTAGTCAAATCTAACCCAAGATCAGAATAGATCATGATCTATTTTAATCTATCCTATCATCTAATATTGCCTCTCCCTCTTTTCTTTTTGCTTCGACACTCCTAAGCCAGTCTACTGTTTCTCTCACTCTTTTATTTTGTACTAACTTTTCTATGCTTAAGTTTGCTCTTTCCATCACAATCCTCTGTCAGATGCTTTAGTGTCTCCAGGTATCTCTCGCACATCATGCACATTCTCCCTTCCTCCTTCTTCCAGTATTTATTTCCTTCCTCTATATTCCCACATCTCACTCTCGCCAGCAGGCTCTAGCTATCTCCTTCACTTTTTTCTTTCAAGTACCTTGGCACTCTCGCTTCGTATATATGTTTATATCTTTTACAAAACCTAGAGTTCATTATTTTATTATATATTGCCACTGTCTCCTTCATAGTATCTATCATTTCTATATCTTTTCCTTCTTCTCTTTCTTTTTCTATCCCTGCTTGACTGTAGTTTGTCGTTCAAGTATTCTGTCTTCTGCTATTTTTTCATATTCCACGTCCTCTTTCTCTCCCTCAAGCATTCCTGTATTAGCACTCGTCTCTAGGATCTCTTCGCTTTTCCCTAAAATCCTTTGCCTTCACTCTTACTCTGATTCGTACCTTTTCCCTTATGGTTTCTCCAGTACCATGTAATCAGGCGTTGTTCTGTCCAGTTTCAGGCACCATTTTATGTACTTTTTTTTAACTCTTTCCAGTTTCTTCCTTATACCCATATAACTATGTCCCATACATCATTATACCTCCCACTAGACATTCAAACAGAATCATTATTTTCCTGAATTCCTCTCTAAACAATCTTTCTTCTATGTGGCAGTCTTTATATTCTATTATTAAATTCTGTGGAATTTTGTATTCTATAAACGCATAAAGGTCCGCAGTCTAATACCAACGGGTTCTGATAACGCGTTGATAAGCTTTTGTGGTCACCGAATAGCTGCCATAAGCTTTAAGGATTCACAGTATTCCAAGACCAAAAATGATTCAGTATAAATTTACGAAATACATACATGGGAATGTTTATAAAAATAAAGAGAGAATATGTTGTTAAAACAAGAATTTACATAAAATTCTCGGTACAAAATTGAATCTTTCTTCTCCAGTGATGGAAATTATTTATAAATACAATTTTAAAGAAGTAGCCACATGTATGATTAAAATGTTTGTCGCCGTATGAAGTCTGGCAATACGAACGGAGACCGTGCATGGTAGGAGAAAAATGACTGTAGAGGAAACAGTGTGAGTGGATGTCAGTGGAAAGCAATATTGTAAAAGCCGACAGAGACATTGCATTTTCTCTTTTGTTTCGCACGTACACCGGCTTCCCACTGGCTCGAGTAGATAGTTGGGCTACGTGCAGCTTGAACGCGCATAAATTTTCAAAAAGTTTGTTGCACAAAAGTCCCGTGGCACGTAGACACAGGACACAACTCTGCTACTTGATGTTTAGTCGCGCCGGGAAATGAAACGTGAGCGCATACCACTTTTATTAAGCGTTAAAAATTTAAAACAATTAAATTTTTAACAATTGAGGTTTAAATTTACAACAAATTGCAAAAAACAGAAATAAATGCATTTTAATATTAAATTTCTCTTAGAACAAATGTTCGATCATTTGTTACTTGATTTAAAAAGCAGCTTTGCAAACTTAGACTGAATTCAACTGTGGTAAATCTTCATATTAAATTTTTGTATATGGAATTTATATAGAAAATTTAATATTATTGAGGTTTATATTGAATTTTTATATAATAATTTTTGTATATGAAATTTATTTAGAAAATTTATATTAAGCTACATATTCTTAAATGAAATACAAGATTCTATTTCTTTCGATAAATAGCCCTGATTTTCGGTTAGTTGACGTGTTACAGAAAACGTACGAAATTGATCGAAATTATAATTGCAACACGCAACAATCGGAATTTCTAGGAAATTCTAAAGAAATTGCAAAAAACAAAAATAAATGCATTTTAATATTAAATTTCTTCCAGTATAAAGGTTCGATAATTTGTTACATGATTTACGAAGCAGCTTTGAAAACTTAGACTGAATTTAACCGTGGTAAATCTTCACGTTTCAGATTCTATTTCATTGGATAAATAGCCCTGATTTTCGGTTAGTTGACGTGCTACGGAAAACGTACGAAATTCAGTGATATTATAATTGAAACACAGAACAATCGAGTTCGGAATCGGTGTTTACAACATGCATTTTCGTAACCAGACCTCAACGGTCAATCAAAATGTTTGAATCATAGCCGCAATTTGTCGCATGTAGTTACCCACAACGTTGCGTTTTCACCCTTTTCACGTATTATGGTTCCACGTGTATAGCACCATTTTACTTTGTTGCAATGCTACGAGGGCAGTAAATATACAGCTTCCAGTTTCGGATGGTATAAAAACCGATGTACTTCCCGTAACATTTCTTCTCAACGTGTACACAGGTTTCGAAACGGGTTTTAGAGCTATGGCACCATGAAAAATTTTTACCCCGAAATAAGTTATACTGTTCTGTAATTTTTTGGTGAATTTTCCCGAAACTTTGTGTGACTTTTATTTTTTTTTAATGCGGAACACAAATGAAAAACCCAAGATGTAAATGTTAACGTATTAATTTCACTAAAAAAACATTGAAACCTTTTTTAGTTTGCGTCACTGTCAATTTGACACCGAGGGAAAGATTCAGTTCGTGAAATGAGGGACGGATGTGAGGGTTAACTTAGTCCAATTCTTTATTGTCCTTCTCTTTTTCGAAAAGAATTGTGAGCAATCAAATTGTTAAAGCACTTGCAACAGTGCCGGATTAAGCCCCGTAGCAGGAGTAGCAAATGCTACGGACCCCGCACTTGCAGCAGAAAATAGACCTAAAATTTGAACGATACTGTTCCCAGATATTTTTGCTAAAAACAAAGGTCATTCATCGTGTTTTATTACATTATCGTGCAAAACCTAGGGCCCCTAGTAACATTTGCTACGGGCCCCGCGTTTCTGGTGGCCCCGCGCTTGCAGCAGAAAATTGACCTAAAATGTGGTCAATACCGTTTCCAGATATTTTTGCTAAAAAATAGGTCATTCGTCGTGTTTTATTATATTATCGTGCAAAACCTAGGGCCCCTAGTAACATTTGCTACGGGTCCCGCGCCTCTGGGGGCCCCGCGCTTGTAGCAGAAAATTGACCTAAATTTTATGGTCGATACCGATCCCAGATATTTTTGTTAAAAAGTGGTGATTCAACGTGTTTTATTATATTATTGTGCAAAACCTAGGGCCCCTAGTAACATTTGCTACGGGCCCCGCGCTTGTTGCAGAAAATTGACCTAAATTTTATGGTCGATACCGATCCCAGATATTTTTGTTAAAAAGTGGTGATTCAATGTGTTTTATTATATTATTGTGCAAAACCTAGGGCCTCTAGTAACATTTGCTACGGGCCCCGCGCTTGTAGCAGAAAATTGACCTAAAATTTGGTCGATACCAATCCCAGATATTTTTGCTAAAAACAAAGGTCATTCATCGTGTTTTATTATCTTATCGTGCAAAACCTAAGGCCCCTGGGAACATTTGCTACAGGCCCCGCGCTTGCAGCAGAAAATTGACCTAAAATTTGAACGATTCCGTTCCCACATATTTTTGCTAAAAACAAAGGTCATTCATCATGTTTTATTATATTATCGTCCTAAACCTAGGGCCCCTAGTAACATTTGCTACGGGCCCCGCGCTTGCAGCAGAAAATTGACCTAAAATTTGAACGATTCCGTTCCCACATATTTTTGCTAAAAACAAAGGTCATTCATCATGTTTTATTATATTATCGTCCAAAATCTAAGGCCCCTGGTAACATTTGCTATGGGCCCCGTGCTGGCTTAACCCGCGCTGAACTGCAGTAAGTAAATTTGTCAAAGCTACTCGATACTGAGTGTCTGAAAACTGTTGGCAGTTTTCTTCACGGGGATGAAGCTTTTCTCAACCCCATCTAGCAGCTTCCCGACAAGCACCCGGGTAAGTCCAGGCGGTATGAGCGTCGAAAAACATTTACGATCGTTCGGAGCAGGGAAAAAGAAAGTCACAGGTTGTTCAGTCGTTACGATATTTATTTTAGAATATTCGTAGACCCTCGCATCGACCGGTTCTACACGGGCTGGTACAACGTGAGCACGAGGTCATACATAAAAAGTTTCTGCTTGTTTGTATGTACAGAGAATAATCACGATTGCGCTTCGAGAGTTACATTCACGTAAGAACGCTTGGCCGTCGCCGCTACCCGGCCGAAATAATCGGTTTAATGTTTGTTGAATTTGTTTGTTTTTCATCACGCGAGGCAGGGTGTACCATTTCGATGCCCCTGCGTGTGTCCTCTGGTCACCCACCCACACACACACGCGCGCGCACACACACACGCACACACATACATATATGCACAATCCTTGTTGGCGAACACTGGAAAAACTGAAACCGCGTCTCGACATGTTTTCTCCCCTTTCGTGACACTCCGACGCGAACGTAACGAAGTTATCGGTATAGTATCAAAAATACACATTGACAAAATTATACCTTTGTGCCTCTTCTATTGTGTGTCGTCTGCATCGAGAACCTCGTTCGAACCTCGGGCAGAACTTCCGGATTCTCTGTCTTACCGCCGATTGGAATTGCATATCAGGAAGCGCGTTTTATTGTTTTTAAAACGAGTCTCTCGTATCGTTCGTCCCCGCGATTGTCTTCCATGTTCGACACCTAGTCAACGTTTAAACCGATCCATCGATCACTCCCGCATTTTACTTCTTTAATCGGTAGGAAAGTAACATGGTTTTCGATAAAATCTCTCATAAATTAATTCGCCCGTAAATTAATGAAAGTATCGTTTTCGAAAAATAGAAAGTGAATTATAATTATAATAATTATTATTATAATTATAATATTTAGAAGGTATCTCGATCGAAAATGTAACTTCTAATTTATTGGAAAAGCAACGTAGAACGACTCTGTGATCGATACTTTTAAGTTAACAACTATTCTTAGACGCCTATTATTATTTAATACACTAAAACGTATCTTACGAGTTCCTAAGCGACGACACAAGTTCCAAAACTGATTTTCGACTTTGTATTTTATCGAATTCGAAGCTGAGTTCTTCTAAATACAAAAATTTCGCACGTTCTCGCACTGTTGTAGGCTACAGGCTTTCCTCTTTCTTTCTCTCTTTACTCGCGTCGAATCGTCCGTAAATTTTGCCCGATTTTGCGAACGATGTAATAATGTAAAAAAATAGAATGCGAATGTCCGTGAAATGATTAGACACTGGTAACGTTGATTTTATTATTCGGCAGATCTTCACGCTTACGTACGAAAGCAGAGATTTTATGTGTCCGATTCCTACATAGACATTATCCTAAATTAAACGCGTTATCTTCTAACTTTACTTCCTAGAACTACATTAGCTGTGACGACATCGACGACGCACGACGTGTCCTCCAAATTCTTAATCATTTTCAATCACGACTTTTTCGATGAATTTACTAAATTTAATTTTCACTAAAGAATTCCAATAAACTCGAGATGAGAGAATTTTGAGAGGAGGATGCTTTGGAATGATTTATAATAACAAACACCATCGATTCATTGGTTTTGTATTTAAATATATATATTATATATATTTTTAAATATATATTATATAAAATATAATTTATATAATATATATTATATAAAATATAATTTATATAATATAT